>NKCK01000114.1:0-146218 GCA_003946995.1 Fusarium oligoseptatum
TCTTAACTATAATTAGTAAATTTATATTAAATATAATAAAATAAGGAAGATTTTAAAGAACTTTTTATCTATTCCTATTATATTCTTTTTAATTATGTTTAGAGAGTAATATGCTAATATATTTATGTTAGTGTCTCGTTTTTTTCTTAACCCGCGTGTCAGGGTCTTTTTGATGTTTCGAGTTGATGCTGATCTTTTTCTGGAAATATCGTGCGAGGAAGAAGCCTGTTGATCCTTCGCTAGAACTTTAATGCTCCCGTGTTATTGGTAGCGGTATGAAACTTTTGAAAAGAAAGTCCCAAGCCCATCATTCCAGCTCGTCTAAGCTCGACCTGTCTAAGCAATAGTTGATGTCATCGTGCATCTTAACATGTCTCATCAAGCTCTTCCGACACCCTGACAACGGGCTGATTGTCCTAGAGTGGCCGACTTGGCTCTTTCGAACCCCAAGGCTTAACAAAATGCCTAGAGATGGCCACATGGGTTCTCGATAACCGATGCTAGCTCACCAAGCTCAAATTCTCGATCGCGGCGAATGGTGCACATCCCATAGTAGCTTATGTTACGAATAGCGGAACTGCCCAGTGAGTGGTTTAGGAACTTTGTTGCTTCGGTGTGGGCGATGTACTTGGGCCATTGTCGAAAGGGATTTCCAGAACTGGGATCAAAAACGAATCTCGAGAGAAGAGGGTGTCGAAGGTCCCTCAGCCTGATGGCATCCAGCCGTGGGTGGAACATTCGGGCCTCACAAACTGGATCATGATCCTCAATGTCATTATAAAGAAATGCTCCGGGTGCAATGTGAGAGATCAAGTGATAATGCCTGGTTTAAATACTCCAAATGGTGTAGTCGTATAAGTAGTTGCGGTGAGGATATGCCGTGGTTGTTTCCAGGGTTGGCCTGAAGATAACAGGTTGAGGCGTTATGCCAAACAAATAGGAAAGAGTAACAAATTTGAGTGAATACATCGGTTTATTGACTCTCTCGGACTCTAAGTAAACAAAGGGAGGGTTTACACACCCATGACTTCGTATAGGCTTTAGGCAGTCACAGTTGAATAGGCATGTGCAAACTAGGAGCTTAACTCAGCCAGTGCCATTACAGTATCGATTCCAGTGCCCATTTTTGTAGGAGTTTTGCAGTAACTCTTTAAAGTAGGTGGGTTTCTCATGGCCTCCTTTCAAAGGTTCGTCCTCGTAAAGCCTCGAGAGTGAGCACACAAAGGATTCATGGCACGGTCAGCAATAAACACTTCAAGAGTTAACCCAGCATTGTGTTATAAAGGGTGAGTTTTTGGTCAATTTACACCCAATGCTAGGTTGTTATTGATATGCTGTGTAAGTTTTCGAGGCTATTCCTAAACTGTAGTGTCATCCCGTGAACACCAATATGACCTTGTTCCAGTCGCACTCTTACCATGAAGCCATTTTCAGTCTTGACAGGTCAGTTCAAGTTATTTGAGTGACTCGAAGCCATAACTTAACTGAATTAACTGAAATTCGCCTTTGGCTGTTCCCCTTCAGGGCTCACCATGACCCAGTGGGGCGTGAGGGCATCCACACCAAGCAGAGGGCACAAAAAGAATGTCCACCAAATCCACCCAACACCCGAACATTGTGAGGCTTGATTAACAGTCGTGGATAGCACCACGAACGAGAACCTCATGTGAAGGAGCAAGGAACACATCGAATCGCCATGCAAAAAGATGATCTGAGCACATGTGCTCCCCCGGGAAGGCTCGAACTTCCGATCTCCCGATTGTCTGCAAGTAACAGTCGGACGCTTTAGCCAACTAAGCCACAGGGGATTAAACCAATTCTGTGATCTCATTGGTTGAGATCTCGTCGTGAAGATGTAGCCTATGGTGGTTTGGCGAATACGAAGTTTGAGGTCGACGAGACCCATGCCTCGATTTTCAACTCTGCCAATTCCTGAGTTACGGTAGGGGCTACGAGAATTCGTTACTATGATGTCGGTATGGATTTGGTGGGCTACTAGGGCTGAAAACAATTCATCAGGCAGAAGCAAAGCCAATAGCAGATGGACCCTCGCAACTGATCGGATCAAATCACAATGTCTCAATCAGATAGCGACACCACAATGATGGAAAATAGCTGATTGCTTAGCCAAGGCAATCAAGCTTCAAAATACTAAATTAGGCCAAATTCGATGCTATGCTACCTCATACAACAAGTGACAACCGTACACGTCATGTTTGTTTCCCCTTGTCACACTCATTGACTTCGTTCGCCCTCTCAATTTCAACCCTTGCTCCATCCCACTTCTTCCTCTTTCCATCAAAGAGTCTCCACGCAGCTGCTGTCTGCGGCCCGTCCATGAGCATCTTCCAGAGAGGCCTTTCCCTCCACCAAAACAGCCATCCCTTCCATCCCCACCCAAGATGCTCTTCCACACCCATACCAGCTGTTCGGTCAGCCCACACTAGCCATTCACGGGCAGGTACTGATGCTGGGATAACGGTCCCTCGTTGCGCGAGTCTGCTGATACGCTGTTCTTGTTGGTCCATCCAGCGATTCATTTCAGGTTGCGGCGGTAGCTTGGAGCGTCCGGCCCAAACTTGGGCAACACACATGCTCGTCAAGTCAGCCAGACAGAATGCGCTGGTAATAAACCAAGTGCAACCAAGGAACGCGAGAGAGTCTGGTTTCTTGAGAGAGAAGACATTCTGGTACAGACGCGGCAAGGGGCGATCCTTGGAGCCCCATGCCTTGAGCCAGGCTATGGACGGCTTGTCGGAGGGGTCTACTTGGTGGTCCAGAATGTCGAAGCCGTACTTGTATCCTGTGCAGCAAATGATGGCGTCGGCTTCCACCACTTGCCCGTCTGCGAGCTCCAATTCCTTTGGACCCGTGATCTTCTTAATACCCGGAATCGTTTTGATATCCCCAGCCCGGAGTCGGTTGATCAAAGTGTCCGAGACTACCGGGTTTGTCACTTTGACGGAGGGTGCCGGGTCTAATCTCCACGCTGGGTCGACATCACCAAAGGCTTTGCTCATGATGGACCTGGCCTTGCGGTTAAACAGAATTTCAGCCAGGGATGGGCACCATCTCTCTAAAAAGCCGAGAATGACCGAGAATCGATGGGTGAGGCCTTTGGATCCGGTGACCTTGTCGATGTCACGGGGAAGCTTGGCAGTAGGTAAGAGAAGAGCTGGAGGAATGAACGAGTAGAGAACTTACGACAAGGGCACCATGGTTATGGGAAATGCATATGCTTGAAGCATGCCCGATTAGTGTGTCAGCAATATCACACCCTGTATTGCCAAGTCCCAGGACAACAACTTTCTTGCCAGTGAATGCTTCAGGCCTACAAGCTATTAGAAACCGAGGTTCACTGTAAAGTGGTGGATTTTTGCTTACCTCTTGAATGATTTTGAGTGAAGGATTCTTCCAGCAAACAAGCTCGATCCATAGATATCAGGCATTACAGGGTTCAGATGCGGCCCTGTGGCGATGACAACTTTATCGTAGTATTCTGAGGGCGCAAGTTCAAAGTCCAATCGCCATCTGTTAGATTCTTCTTCTCTTGCGACGTGCTTAACTACTGTGTTCAGTCGCAGATGAGGTCGTAGGTCGAAATGGTCGACATAATTCTTGAGGTATTCGTTGACCTGTTTTGCAGCACAGAAGGGGGGTGTTCCTAGAAACGTCAGCGCAAGGGAGTCTTACATGTACATGCAAGGTAATACATGCCCCTTTTAAAAAGGAAAATCTGTATAGCAACCCTGGATATTGTCAGATCTTTACTTGGGTTACGATGAGACAGACGGCGTTACTGACCCGAGCGATAGAGACGTTTACAACAGTTGCTAGAAACCTTCAGAACCTCTACCACAACTTTCAATTAGGTGAAAAAAACTCACATTCAAGCACACTCAAAGTGTCTTCATCCTCAGTAAAGTGCCATAATCCTCCAACATAGCCATTGCGGTCGAAGCCAGTGACGTTGAACCCTTCCTCTAGCAGATTCTTGACAGCGACGATCCCCATGGCCCCTGTGAAGCGAGAACTCAAAAATCAGCGGGGGTTAGACAAAGACGGCGATCTGTACGCACCAAGGCCAATAACTGCAACCCTCTGCTCCTGAGGACTCGAAGTTGCCATGGCTCAAGCTGACTTCAAGAGGACGACAGCGTTACCGGAATTGGGGTGACAAGAAGTTGATAAGGACGGAAAAGAGGAACAACTCGGAAAAAGAAAGTGACATGATACCTGTGTGCTAACTACAGGGTGACATTAAAGACCACCAGATTCTCCTGGGCCACGCAATTCGGCAATCCTTTCGGATCGAAAGTAAAGACTGGGGGGTGCTCTCGCAGGGTTATTTCCGTAGCGTCTCCATGTCACCATTTTAGTACTCAGCTCAGCTCAGCTTTTGCGAAGTCTCAGCCAGCCAGAGCAGAGGCGGGCCCGAATGAGTGGATAATCTTTTATCATGATATACGCAAATCAAACAGTAACATGATGCTTTTATCTCTCTCCTTTTTCCAGCTGTTTTGGTACGTCTCTCTAATTACAGCTATCTCCATGATCTCCCAAGCGATTGTTTCTTAGCTTGGCATGCAGAGAAACGTTACAATTGCCAGCTCCGCTCTTTTGCAAATCCGGGGATCATCTCAATTTGGTTAACAGAGCGAATAACCGTAACGAAACATCTAGACTCTCATTCGCAGAGACACAAACTGGTTCAGCGACTTCGTATGAGTTGATTTGGCTAAAACAGAACTATCCGGAACTATTGAGTCCGAACCGCGATGTTGGGCGAAACAAAGTTAGACTTTACCAACTCACCGGACGACTTGAGAGTTTATGAAAATGATTTTATGCCTTGAATAATGCATAATCCACTGCAAAAAGTTTCCCACTGGATGTGTGAGTTGCGGTCAGATCCCCCTTGTCTCCCCACACTCCCACGTCAACCAAAGATAGCCCCTGGTAACACACCACCATTCAACAACAGATAAAGCCTCTCCCCGATGGCGCAATTGGCTAGCGCGTCTGACTGTTAATCAGGAGGTTGGTGGTTCGAGCCCACCTCGGGGAGTTGATTTTTTGTAGTTCTCAGGGACTGATTTCTTTTTGCCCGTGGTGTTTTTGCACATATATCTGGGAACAGCAGTGACGCGGCTCCCGGCCATACTTTTTCGCCAGGAGCCACTCGCCGTACTTGCTATAGCCGAGAACAAGAGGCATTACTGGGCATATTAGTTGCGCGCCAGGGTTCGGAGCTGGACAGACAACATGCTGCGTCAACCAAGTTAGGGTTAGGCAATTAATCAGTATGCCAACAGGCTGGAGAGCTTAGGGCAGATTACGACTTTTCTAGTCTGTGTTGGAACGGCGATCAGCTGCAAACGCAAAGTGCTGTTAAAACTTGACTTCTCACCGAGGCGCCACCAAAGCAGTTCAGCAGCACCCCCTCTTACTTAATGGCCGAGTCAATTTCATTGTCACACGAGAAATAGTTGACTTGCCTCTCATATATGCCCAGAATTTGTCCCCAATATTCCTAGGTGAGCATCAGTCTGCATGTAGACATTTGGGCTCTGAATGTTTCTTCAGCTAAGTATTCACCGAGCCAACCTGACACTGATATCCCGTTGAGTTGAATTGAATGAAGCTGGTCTGATTTCGAATATCGTGTTAGAGACTTGTTTGCTTCCGTTTGTCTCATGTCTTTGTCATATAATTGTCATGTTGGCCGTGGGTCGTCCCGTCCCTCTCCTATCGAACTTCCCTTTCCTCATGTCATCTCAATGCAATATACCACCCGTCTTGCTAAGAACTAATACAAGTTTTGCCTATTTTCAAACCACGATAACCCAAATATTGCCCAATTGACTCATTTGTCACATGGGTTAATATCTAGGTCGAGTTGCAATGAAACGCCATTCCAGTATAGGGTACACAATTAAGCGCCAACACACACCAGCCGCTGAGGCGACACCCATGCCCACGTTGGCCAAGCTAACTAGGTAATGGTCAATTGTGTCAGACTAGGGCAAAAGGTTAGGCTTGCCAGCTGCCTAGTACTGGCTCGGGTAAGTTCTAGTGATGGTGGGCAACGTTCAGACGCTTGAGGCACAACACCAAAAACAGTGGCCATCAGCAAAAAATGAATATGGGCTGAATAGCTCCCCCGGGAAGGCTCGAACTTCCGATCTCCCGATTGTCTGGTAATAACAGTCGGACGCTTTAGCCAACTAAGCCACAGGGGAGATGATTTAGGCTGTTGTTGAGATCCGAGGTCCACTAGTACAGAGCTATGTTGCTGGCGGTGGAGCAGCAACGGAGAGGAGTGCTCCGCGTATCTCAATTGAGGGTTTGTTGCATGGGATATATGTAGTTGTCATGACTTGGGCTAAAGGCCATGCCTGAATGGAATAACATGGCCTGAAGCAGCTGTATTTGGGGCTTGGCGGAGGGAGTTGCGTCTTAGACATTTGCGCCGGTTGTGGGATGACTTTATTCATTGGCCAAGATCAGATGGCAGCATTCTCTCCTTGCGGCAGATAATTATTCGATGGATTGCAAAGGCTCTTATATCTCAGCCTCTCAAGCCTCACGAGGAGGTCGACAACTGTCTCGGTTTACCGGCACAGCGTTGATCCAGAGTCTTCAGAAGCATCTTCAACAGAGGCACGTGCCAAGAGTTGCGCGGCAATGGCGTCGACAAAGAGGCACAAGCTCGATGGTCGGAATGCCCGTTTAGGCATGGTTCCAGGACCAGAGATTTAGAACCCCTGGATTGTTGGCAGCGAGTGGAGAGAGAGGTCCAAGTTGACGTCGGGAATAGGGGACTGCAGCACTTGAGAGTGGAGAGGTTGCGCGTCTGAAGGAACATGATGCGTTTGTTGACGATTATATGGAGCCGGGGCAGTTGTGAATAGACTATAGAGTACCTAGACGAAACAGAAACACAAAAGGCCCGTTTATTCACAGCATTGTTTGCTGTTTAGTCAACACATTGACCTCTGGTGTTCCTTGGTGTAACAAGGCGCTCGAGTCCTGTGCACGTGTGCTACTTGGAAGTACAGTAACTTATCATGACCGGATCAAATACTTTCCAATTATCCGTCTGTACATGGCTGCAACCTCATTCCTTTCAAATAACCATAACAACGGAATACCACCTCTAATTTTTATCCTTTTGCTTGGTTAGCGTTTGTCCGGGCTTGCTGCAAAAACGTTGCTGATCCATCTGCTACCCCCCCTAAACGTCCCAGGCACGGGAAGCCCCTGCTAGAGGATGCTAATGTTAGCGCAGGAATAGGGGGCTGCTCCGGGCCACTCAACCAACCAGCGTCTGCAAAAAGACGTCCCTCTTTTGCCAAGAATCAACTGCCTTCCCTCGTTGGCTCTAGAATGGATCTGACTTAACCGTTCTGTCCTGCAGCAGAACGCGACCACTCTCCCTCTCTGTGTCCCTTGCGCCGTTGGGTTCCTTCATCTTCGCTTTAGCCTCTTTCTGTCATCATTCTTTTGATGTCTACCTAGTCTCTGTCTTGTTGCATCTTTGCTTGCTTATAGTACAGGGGGGAAGCGTATTGAGGACCTATAACGTTGACTACGGCATGCTGCTCCCAGTGTAATACACGAACTTCCCGACCAACGAACGAACCCCTTCTCTGATCTCGAGACACTCCATCTCGACTCTCATCTCCCACGTCGACATAAGCTTCGAAAAGCCTCGCCTCGGCGAGCCGCGATCCGCCGCAATGCTTCCGCTACGTCGACGTGGTCGCTTCTACACCATAATCTCCATCTTTCTGGTTTTCATCCTATACCGATTCCTCCAGAACTCATGGGCACGATCGGCCGAATACAATGCGATCCAACAGTCTCCGGTACAACCTCCAGTCGCTCAGCCACCGCCGGTTGAAGGCTCTAAAGAAGCTTTCGAGCCCGCCGTTGTACCGCCGGTGGTAGAGCTGCCAAACTCAGAGGGCAAGGACTCCGATTCTATCCCGAGGCCCGCCGTCCCTCAGGGAGACAGCAACCTACCTGAAAAGGTTGAGACTGGCGAGGACAAGACTCTTCCCGAGAGCATTGAGGCTATCAACGAAAAGGTCGAGGCTGCTGGCAACTCTCTTCCCGAAGCTGAAAAGACCGTTCCCGATGCCGAGACGCCTGCACAAGAAAAACGCCGAAGGTCAAGCCAATGCCGGCACCGAAGGAATCAAGAAGCCCGAGGAACAGACCGCTCCCGAGATACCCCCCGTGCAGTTCAAGGACCCGCCCGTTACAGCCGATAACCCAGACCAGCCTCATGTCCACGTC
This sequence comes from Fusarium oligoseptatum, assembly GCA_003946995.1. NCBI lineage: Eukaryota > Fungi > Ascomycota > Sordariomycetes > Hypocreales > Nectriaceae > Fusarium > Fusarium oligoseptatum. The sequence goes on from NKCK01000114.1 coordinate 8,305, forward strand.
GATGGTTCTAAGATTCACTGGACCAAGCCCAAGGAGAACTTCCCTCTCCCCGCCGAATCCATCATCCCTATCCCGACTGGCACAGCACCCGACATGAACAGGATCCAGTTTGACTTCCAGCTCGAGGATGAAGGAACCAGGAAGATCCGTCTCGAGCGAAGGCAGCGTGTTAAGGCGGAGCTGGTACGGGCTTGGGCCGGTTATCGCAAGTATGCCTTCATGCATGACGAGCTTTTGCCTCTGTCCATGAAGTGGCGCGAGACCTTTGGCGGCTGGGGTGCAACTCTCGTTGACTCGCTCGATACCCTCTGGATCGCCGATATGAAGGAAGAGTTTGATGAGGCAGCCAATGCTGTTGCCAAGATTGACTTCACTTACACCGATCGCAACGATATCCCCGTTTTCGAGACCACAATCCGTTACCTTGGAGGTCTTATCGGCGCCTACGATGTCAGTGGCGGCCCTAACGGTAAATACAAGATCTTGCTCGACAAGGCCGTTGAGCTTGCAGAGATTCTCATGGGCGCCTTTGACACACCCAACCGCATGCCTCTTCTCTATTACCGGTGGCGTGCTCCTTACTCGTCTCAGCCTCATCGCGCCAGCGTCGTCAGCATTGCAGAGCTTGCATCACTCTCGATGGAGTTTACACGTCTCGCCCAACTCACGGGTGAGGCCAAGTACTATGATGCCGTTGCCCGCATTACCAATGCCCTCGTCCAGATGCAGGAGGACGGTACCGAGATTCCGGGTCTTTTCCCTGAGAAGATCAATGCCTCGGGATGCAACAAGACAGCAACTACTCAAAAGCAGACACTCAGTAATGAAGCCCAGGGGCAGGTTGAAGGTGCCGATCTGACCAAGCAACCTCAAGGCTTCATCCCTGGTGGTGACAACCAGCCGGCTGATGCAGTAACCCCCGCACAACTGCCTCAGGCGGATAGCCGCTGGGAGGATAAGCTGCGTCGCCGTGATGTGCCCCCTCCGCCTCCTGCTCTTGGTGAGCCATACAAGGTGGAGGAGCCGGAAGAGTCCAAGCCTGTTGCTAACCAGCCGCCGCCTCTGGCTGCTGACGGGTCTTCGGTGACTTGGGAGTGCGAGCCTCAAGGTCTTGTTCCTGGGTCCTATGCATATGGCCAATTTCACATGGGAGGTGCTCAGGACTCGGCTTACGAGTATTTCGCCAAGGTAAGTGGCATGTTCATGATGTAACAAACATAAGCTGACTTGAGATAGCAATATCTTCTCCTGAATGGCCTTGAGCCAAAGTACCGCAAGCTCTATGAGGATACCATTGATGCGATCAATGAGTGGCTGCTCTACCGCCCTATGGTCAAGGAGGATGGCTGGGACGTCTTCTTCACCGGAAAGATGACCACTTCCAAGAAGGGCGACAGCGAATGGTCCAAGTCATATGAAATGACACATCTTACATGCTTCATCGGTGGCATGTACGGGCTGGGTGGCAAGATCTTTGGACGTGACGGCGACATCGACAAGGCTAAGAAGCTGACTGACGGCTGTGTGTGGGCTTACCAGTCCACTCCTACTGGCCTCATGCCCGAGTACGCTCACCTGGTTGCATGCCCCGCGCTGGAGAAGTGTCCATTCAATGAATCGACATGGTATGAGGACCTTGACCCGTCCTTGGAATGGCGCCAGAACGCACTCGCCAAGTGGGAGAAGGGTGAGGAGCAGCAGAAGCTCGTTGAGAAGGCTGCCCCTGAAGCTGCTAAAGAGGTGACCCCCAAGCCCTTGATCCCAGGCAAAGCTGCATCCGAGGCTGCCAAGGCAGCTCCTGAGCCCATCATCCCCAATGGCAAGACAGTTGAGGAGTCGGTTGACCTTAGTATTGGAGCTGAGCCCTTGATTCCCAAGCCTAAGGAGGTCAAGAAGGCTAGTGACCCTCTGGTTCCCCAACCCAAGGAGAATGAGGCAGCCGCAGAGCAGCCGCACAGACCGGATGATCTGAGCACTGGCTCTGAGCCCGTAGCCAAGGCCGAGGGTGCCCCAGCTGCTGGAGAGGGACTTTCAAAGCCCGTCAAGAGAGCTGGTATCCCCATGCCTGAGCTGGACCGATCAATGGAGGAGGACGACTCGGAGTTTGGATCAGAGCTTCCCGACTCTCTTAAGGCGAAGTTGGGTCTGAACAAGGACGAGGCAGAAAAGACTGAAAAGGCTGAATCAAGTGAGGCCGAATCGGACAAGAAGCCAGCAGCTGCGCAAGAAGGAGCTAGCACTACTGGCGGACAAATCCCTACCATGCCGGACAGCTTTGCGAACAGGCATGCCCAGCAACCCGAGAAGCCACTGTCTCATGAAGAGTTCGTCAAGGCCAGGCTCGAGAGGGAGAAGCTTCCCCCAGGATACACCGACATTATCAACAAGTCGTATATCCTCCGGTAAGTTATTTCGCTTGGCTTCTTCATTGAATTTTGACTAACATTGATGTAGACCTGAGGCCATCGAGTCTGTCTGGTACATGTACCGTATTACAGGCGACACTACGTGGATGGACAAGGGCTGGAAGATGTTCCAGGCCACGGTCACGGCGACTCGAACTGAGTTTGCTAACAGTGCTATTGACGACGTGTTGAACAACTCAGAGCCCGGCTTGAAGGACGAGATGGAGAGCTTCTGGATTGCCGAGACTCTCAAGTATTACCTCCTTCTCTTCTCCGAGCCTAGTCTCATCAGCCTTGACGAGTGGGTGCTCAATACCGAGGCTCACCCTTTCAAGAGGCCATCCTAAACGCTCGATGCGTGTCTTTTGGAAACATGTTGGGGGGAATGAACGCCATGTTTTTGGAGGTTGCCATTATGATTGCGAGGAAGGGGAGTGCTGACAAGTTGTACTAATTACTGGGAAAGGTACCATATGACCAAGCACCACGGCGTTTAGGAAAATGGATGGGATGTTATAGTATGGTTAGAAAGGCAACCGAACTGGGTATAGTAATGTCATTTATTCCAAGGCAGCCGGGGAGTGTCGTGTCAGCAGCCTGTCTATCGTTGACGGGAATGACCTCTCTTGCGTGCCAGCTTCAACTTCAACTGCTCGACATTTGCGCACCTGCAGCGTTCCACTGGACAGCGATGGGCTGATGATTGCCTGAGAACTTTGTGCCGCCAAACCACAGCTCGAATCTGAGATCTGCTGGGGCGACGATGACCCGGACGTCGAAACGACAGATGTAGAACTTGATGCCGCGACGGAAGCAGGTCCCTCGCTTCTCTTTGAGGACGAGCTGGTGCTGCCGAATGCCAGCGAGGTTACTCTTTACTGAGCAGAGCTTCATTGCACCAGCTGTGAATGTCAGCTACAGACAGACCCGGAACTCTCGACTAGGAGCCAACGTACCTTGCTTGAGGCTTCGGGGCAGCCAGTCTGGCTCATTATTGGAGACGACAATTTCAGCGTCCCAGGCTCTTGTTGTGTCTCCCTCCTTCAACCTGATCTCAAAGCTGTGGACTATGGGAGAATCGGGGCTGACTTTGTCCCCCTGATACATGTCAACATGTCAAGTCTTTGGAGCTGCTGGGTAGATCACACACACCTTCTTGATCAACCACTGGATCTGATTTGTTGCCCACTTCTTTCCCACTTCAAAAGGATCTTGCCGGACATCCTCGTCAAAGTGCTTGGCTGGCGAGTACACCTCCTGAACTATGACACCGTAACTTGCGCGGGCAATCCAGTTTGACAGGACCGACTTGTTGCCTGATTCCATCATCTGCCTCTTGTTCTCAAGGACGCCGCGGGCGACGACGAGTTGTGGCTCTTGTGAGGGGATGACTATGATGTTGCGAGCGTTCGGATGTTGGAGGTTGGTTAGATGCTGCTGGAGCATCTCGCGCACGTATGCTGAGCTTCCTAGACCTCCCGAGAGGATCACATACTCCTTGTCCAAGTGTTAGTTACGGCTGAGAATGAGGCAGATGGTTCTTACCACTTGTTCCCGGTGACCCTTTTCTGCAAGCCAATCGAGCCGCTCTCGTATCCGCCTGGTGATGGCTTCTATCTGGACATCAAACAGGGCCTGGATTTCTTGTCTGGTTCGTTATTAGTCACCAATTAATTCCCCAACGTGAGGAGAACTGACAAGGAAAATAGCATCCGTCCATTCTCGATTTGAAGTCCAGCATGGTTGACGTCGTATCCCACGCCCTCCATAAGAATCCTGTATACCTGCTGCATATACACTCGCTCGCCAAATTTGTGCTTGACACTCTTGAAACCAGGACTTCGAGCCATCCGCGCCGCAAAGTCAATAGGTAGCTTGAAGTCTGGGTTTGCAACCAGGCGCTGGGCTACGAGTCTGGCAAAGGCGCGGTCGATGAGGGATGAGCCTACGCCTACGCCACTGACAGCAGCAACTGGGGACATTTGCGGGAAGCTGGCGTCTGTCGATGTGACGCGCATGAGGGCTAAGTCTGTCGTTCCGCCGCCTGCGTCTACGGTTAGGAAGATGTTGTTTGTTTTGAGGTCGATGGCGCCGGCTTTGAGAGTCGCAACAGCTGCGGCTTCGGATTCTGTAAGATCTACTAGAGCTGAGTGTCTTGGACCTTCGACACCGAAACCAGCGTCGTGGATGGCGCCTTTGAAGACATTGGTAATGGCCATACTCGTCCAAGTGGTCGGGACACTGAACAGAAAGGTCACAGCCATTGACTTCCAGCCACCAACGTGTTTGATACCCATTCGCATCTCGATACTGTCCTTGAGATGAGCGTATACTTTCCGGAGGTAGTCGCTCACGAATTGACGAGCTTCGTCAACGCTACGAGGCGCGTTGGAAAGGCCCTGTTGTTGAGCACCAGCGAGCATATCCGGGTCGAGGAAGATCTTGAAGAAGTCGCGGCGCGTCTTGGCTGGTGAAGTATCGTCGTCGTCGGCGCACATGAAACCCCAAGACGATATGCTCCCGTCGGCATTGTATATCAGCGTCGTCGGTACCTTGCGGTCGCCTCGATCGTCGCTACCGGGCCAGTCGCTGACGATCTGGACGGGAGCTCCTCGCCTCATCCAGGCGACACCTAGGATGGTGAGTTTGAGTTGATTTCATGGAGATTAGGGGCGTTACCTGTAAAGGTGGTTCCCAGATCGACCGAGATGGCCAAGTCTGGTTGCTCCTCCATCTTTGCTCAACAATCTAGTCTTTCTTGTCCTGACAGAGGGAAGAAGCAGAAGCTCACACACAGCCCAAGTTTCCTCGACGAGAAACACAAACGAGGCTGGCGGACCTTACCGCACACTCGCACTCACACCCCCCCTTCCTGCAGGCTGGCTTGGCAGTGACCAGCTGCATTATCATGGTGAGACAACCCTTGCTCAGCCTGGTGTCGAGACTCGCTTTGCATTTGTTCGTTGGTGTGGTGGCTTGCAAGGGGGCTTTTCAGCTCCAGGAGGAGACGGGGGGCAGAGTTTGGAGCTGCCCGTGAGGGCTGCTTGTTGCTGTTTGTTAAGATTGGTAGAGACCCAGGTTGTTTTCAGTGTCTTCTCGTTGCTCTCGTCCCTTTTGTTCCCTGCTCATTCTCTTTTCCTCCAACCCTCGTCTCGTCAAAAAGTCGAGATCCAACTTCGCCCTTAGAGTTTCCTACTTTACCATTGGTTTCTCACTCCCATAATGTCGACCACGGAAACTGGAGATGTCCTCCAGCTCGAGACAGTCCCTTTCGAGGGCCTGTCCCCGACTACAGGGTCGTTGCCCCCGAATGCAATTCAGACATTCTCTTACAAGGACAAATTGTACAAGACAACATTGTCAACGGCTGTGGCTACGGCAACTTACTGGGTTCCGGGTCAAATAACGACCACAGACACAGCGACAGCAGCAACGACGGCGGCAACAAAACACTCGGCAACAGAAACCGGAAATCCAGCGGCGACAGAAACGGGAAACGAGACGTCAGACCCTCCGGATGGACAAGACATATCGGGAGCGTCGACGGTTATCCCAGGTGGAGATAAGGCAACGTCAACATCGACGTCGACATCAGCCCCAGCACAAGATGTGAAGTACAGAGGACTCAGTGACGGCGCGGTTGCTGGTGTTGCTATTGCTTGCATCGTCGCTGGCATCGCTCTTGGTGCCCTCGCGGTGTTCCTCCTGTTCAGACGACGCCGGAGACAGCCCCAAACAAACTTCAACCAGGTCAGCAATGGAGGTATTGAGCCCAAGAACGACGTGATGGTGGCAGTCACGCCCTCCAAGAGCGATGTCGACCTCAATCAGTTCCTCCTGGACGCAATCCCCGACAAGCAGATTGAGGGAGAACTACACGCTCTGTCAGAATTACTCTACCAGCATGCTGAGAGTCACTATCACCGCTCTCCAGTTCATCTCGACGCACAAACCCTTGCCCAGAGCCTCGTTCACATCGGTTACTCCCCAGCCGCCTCAGGCCTCGACGCAATGACCGTTGTCGCGCTATGTCTAGAGCCTAGCAGCCGCCCGGTCGGTTTACGCCATGTTCTATCACATGTCATCTTCAGCAGCCTCGACTTCAGCTCGGGAAGCAACATGGCGATGCTCCCACCAGTGGTGCGAGACTTTCTCAGCACGATCCCCTCAGCCGAGAGCAACAACGGCACAGCTCCAGGTAAGAAGAGCACTCCCTCTAGTGTGATCTGTAGCAAAGTGGCTGACGCATTGTCTTCCTTCTAGCGACATCCCTCGCATTGTCCAAATGGCGCAGCCTGTCAACCTTGCTCCTTCATCCTACCCCAGCAGACCGGACGCCTCTCCCCGTGCCGGTGGCGGAGGCTTCACAGCAGGCTGGCAGTCTGGCCAATGAGCTCAACACCTTTCTGCGTTTCTTTGCGCCTCAGGACGCCGCTGGGAGCCAGGCGCAGACGAGTCATCTGCAGGATGTGATTTTAGAATGTACCAAGCTCGGGTACATCTTGTTGTCTCAGCCCAGCGACTGGAGGTTTGTCTTTAGTGACAAGCAGAGCCGCAGGGTTGTGGTGTGTCCTGGCTTGGAGAAGCTGAGTCACAGTGATGGAACCAGGTATAGGTCTCCAAGGGAGGTTGTTGCAGTTGTCACCATGCCAGTATGAGAAGGGGTTAGTTAGCCCTTGACTTTGTTTTTCCAGATTGTTTGTTGTAGGGCTTTTTGGTTGTATGTATGTATCTAACTAATACTGTCTCTCTCCTAATGCGGGTATTGTGATATTGGTGATAGCTTCAAAATCAACCAATAAGCTGATCAGTCACAACTGCGCACTGTATAAAAAAACGCCCAAATAAGTTTATCCCGTGTTGTCTCAACTGATGTTGTCTTGGCTCTCAGCCCTGGGCGCCCATCCCATGTATGCATACCTACCTGACCGCCGCCACCAACGTTTGTTCCCATGTACTCTCCCCCCCGAGACCAGTAAAAGAAAAGTAGGGTGATTCGACTTGCAGGAGGATACTACGTTAGTCTCGAGAGATTTGGACTCGAGCTGAAAAAAGTTGCCGAATCACTAATGTCGGGTGACTCTTCCCGGAGCCTGATTCTGATTTCTGAGATATACATTGGATGTATATGTATACATGTATGTATTATGCACTCACTCAGCCACCGCCTTGTTTTCTCTTTTTCTTTTTCTTTTTCTTGTATTGGATGGTAAATGTGCAAAGTCTCGCTTTTTCACGGACTAGACCATTCCCCCTCCCCTCCCTCCCTCTCGTCTTTTACAGTTCTCACTTGGTGGTGGAAACGGGTGGAAATCGTTAGACTAGATGCTTTCGTCCATCAAGCAGCATAAGCACTCAAAATTCAGAATATACTCGAATCTTTTGAAAGTGACAATATTCTTTCATCTACATACATACCTGTCTCAAATCGAGCTATACTATTAAAAACACGAACCTAACAAGGGGTTATCCCCCCCTGGTTTAAAAAATGCCGAATCCCTTCCACGCAACATACAACTTTGTCGCCTGGACCCTCGACCAAGGTCAAGTCCCAAGCGACGTCCGACGAAGTCTCGAACTCGTAAGAACCTGCGACAAAGACCTCCAACACCTAATCGAACTCCGAAACGAATGCCTCCCCCGCTTGGAACGTCGTCCCCTAGTCCTCGCCCGCGTCCACTCAATCATCGAAGCCGCCCAGGCAGGACTCGAAGAAGCATGCGCCATCGTCGAGAGGTGCAGACCTGAAGCTCACAGTGGGAGGACGCCGCTTTCTAGTCGTGTTGCTTGGTTGCTTGTCGACTCGGGTGAGTTTAGGAATTTGGAACCTATTGTTAGTCGGCATCATGATGCTGTGCTTGCCGAGCTCAACTTTTTGAGGAATATCGCTATGCTTGCTCCGGTTCCTGAGGCTTCGAAGGAAGAGGGGAGGTGTGTTGTTCAGAAGGAGGCTCCTGTGTTTGATAATATTGCGCTTCTGGGGGATATACTAGGGGATGTATCAGTTGGTGAGTTACTGGTGAAAACACTACGAATGGCTCATTCTAACTCGCGATAGAAGGAAAGCCTCTACCTCCGATTCCACAAAGTCTAACCCCAGCACCAGTCTCGCCACCTCCTGCGACTCTCAACCAGTATCAAGGATATCAATCTGAACCGTCGAGTTCGCCCATGCCTTCAACGCGCAGGATCGGTCTTGCTCCTGACTCTTCAGCACCAGAGATTCTCCCCATGACTATGAACTACTCGGCTTCTTCAAGACCGCAACAAACCTCGGGTACGGGATATATCTCTGAAGACATGACCGGATTAGCCAACCTCCTTCGCGACACACTAGTCTCTCCCGATATAACATCTCCGTATCCATACACGGCTGTTCCGCCAAATCGATCAGTTACAGCATCTTCCAATCCCATGGGAAGAACAACACGTCCAGGTGCGACTACACCAGTACAGACTGGATCGAACCATCGCCCTTCATTCTACAACACCAACGATGGCATATCAGACATGGCTCCTGATCGCAGCCAACGGGCAAGCATCGGCTACACACCCTCAGTTTCCTCCTTCGCCTCACAAAGCCCGCCGCCCTTGAACAACAGAGCATCAGCGTCTACGCTCGCCGTCTACACCTACGGCGTAACACAACACCAAAACACATCTTCAACAACCCTCCCAGCACGTTTCGCATGGGCCAACTCCTCCTCAGCAACCGTATCATCCCTTCCTCATACATTCACAAGATCTACCATGTCCATGGACGGCACCGGCTGGGGACAGCAGCCGATAGCTGAGCTGGACAGTTCGCCGTATCAGATGGTACCTGTCGTCAGACCCTCGAGCGATGCAGGCTACCCAGGGACCGACAACAAGAACCCGGTTGTGCAATTTGTGAAGCAGTTGAATACGATACCTGTGGAACTCCCGGCAGTTACAGATTCGTTCAAGGCATCTCTAAGAAGACAATCTGCACCATCTGAGGGTGGACATGGTCGAACAGCTACTCAGTCAGGGGGACTGCCCTCGGAACAGCCTAGGGGATTTGACCGAGACTCGACGAGTGTTGGCCAACCTGTTAGGACAAACAATTCATTTTCGATAGAACGGCCTTGATGGTGAAAGGGGAGGCATTCTGAACTCGAGGACAGGCAATCAATCTTTTGTGGCTTTACTCATGATTGTATTTGGCAAGAGTTGTTGGATCTGAAGGATGTACCGGTAATGAAATGTTTATATGGATAAGCTTAAGCTTGTAGCATCAAGATGGATGCCAATCAGTGGGTGGGTAGTTACATGACATTATGTCACGACGAACTAATGACAACGTGATAGTCCTTAGACAAGTTGGATACATATATTGATGAATCATTTGACAATTTGAAACTAACTACCCATCTAAGAACTTGACCCATAACATTATCACCTCTCATGTAATTAATCCTTCTTTACGCAATCACACAACATCACATTAAGCTGTCTTCAAGGAACAAAACATGTCATCAAATCAGACCCAAATCTCAATTTCGCACGCGCGTCAAACACTGTCTTGATAATACATGCTTATGAACGTTTCCCATCCACCTGTCCTGGCGCGTCGAGATACATGTCTCTTGTTGATTCGTGTCGCATCCTTGTCTTGTCATGGTCCCCGATAGTTGAAAAAAAAAAAACCTCATGGCGCGTTCATCTCCGTCGTCTCTTGTCTCCAAGATCCATCCTTCTTCTCTGTATGGTGCGGTCTATATGCGAACAAAATACCATGTCTCGTTCGCTTTGTCTGCTCGGAGGGCAGGTACAAAATGACAAGTCTCGGTAATAAGGCCCTTGTTTTCAAGAACCATCCTTTGATTAATCCGAGATCTTGTCCCTACCAACCGAGCAAAGCGTTGTGGTGCGGTGTCGTGTATATACCGCCCAGGCCGAGGTTGAAAGACCAAATATTATCACCGATCGCTTAATCATTTTCGAAAACAAATCATTTCCTGAAACGCCGATGCCGATGCCGTTCGCCCGTTTACCCGTCTTTGATCTTACCGTGGGTAGTCGTGCCAGATGATGTACTGTCGACCTATGTACATTCCTTCGTTCGTTTCTCTTTGTGTCGATCACTCAATCCTCAATAGTGCGCGTTGATTCCACACTATGCGATGTATTCTATACCATCGAACTCAGGACGCTGATACTGAGGATCATGATGAGTAGACCGATTGTTACCACGATGAGGAGTGCGAATGAGAACCAGCCCAGTACCATGGCACTGGTTCCAACGCCACTCTTCACCGCGCCGTTACCAAAGTCTTGTGCGATGACCGATGCGGCGACGGATGCTGTGTGCTGCCATAGCACGGAAACGAGGACGAAGATGGCGGCGATGAAGATCAAAGCGAGCGCAATCTGCGAGACGGGGCGAGACGGGAAGGGCTTGACTTCGCGGTCAGAACCCTCGGAGTCGACCTCCTCATGCCAGCCGGGGAAAGTGGCGAGGAGCAGGAGGCAGACAAAGGCGAAGATGATGGCAATGATACTGAGAACTAGTTAGTTTACGGCTTGTAAAGAATGCTGCATCAGAAACTCACATAAGGTAGGGAAAGACAATCATGTCCTTGAACTGAGCAGCCAGCCAGATAAGGTTGAGAGGGTCTTGGTCGACATCGACCTCCTTCGCAAGAGCAGTCGCATTGTTGCTGCACAGCCATGAACCACCATCGGGGTTGATGCAGATACCAAAGTAGCCAACTCGTGCTTGGAGTCGGGCGTCACCGGCGATGTTTTCGATAGCTGTGTGCACGTTGTAGTCGACCTGAGCTGTATCGGGCTTCGCCGTGTAGGATTTGTAGTAGATGGATAGTAGGAAGATGTCAGGGATGAGCGGGGACGATGATGAACAGCCGGCGAGTAGTAGTGCTATGCATGGTTAGCTCTGTCTTGGATTTTGACGCTGGTGAGACTCACATAGTAGGATAATGGCGATGGCGATAAGAATCATCAACACATGATGGTAGCCGAGGAATGGCAGTGCACCTAGAGAGATTCAGTTAGCCATGTGGTTACGAGACACAGACATTCCAGCTGAGCTGGTGCCTGTCTGGGGATGGAAATCACTCACTATACCAGCCAACTCGCACCTTGGGCGGCGCCGAGGACGAGCTGGTGCTCGTCTCGCTGGAGCCCATTTTTTGTGATGATGTACCGTTCCTCCCTCAAGATGTTGTGTCTTGCAAGTCAAAACGGAGATAACTCTTCGTCCCCGGTCAGGGAACGATGGTCGAGTCGCGCAAGAGGCCGCCTTTCAGCGTGAGAATCTGAGATCCCTGTGGTTTCCTTGCTCTTTCTGCCAGGACAGTCTGCCACTGGTCCTCTAATCCGTCAACTTCCTCCACTGGGTCAGTACCGGCGAAGTTCGATCTGTCTCGGGAGACAAGTCGGAATGTTGTCGAAGGTGTTGAGGATGGAATGCGGGAGCGACGGGTCGATGTCTTCCAAGTTGTCGACGCTGGAATGCGTGAACGGGCTGAGAGACGATAGAAGAAACAACGAGCGAAAGTCGGGCCCTAGAAGTGAGATGTTCGTTGGGGGAGAATAAGTTTTTGTTAAAAAAGAAAGTTGCCTTTCGGTGAGCAACGCAAATAAGAGCCTTGAGATCAGTTCACACTTTCTGCAAACGAGGGTCAATACTTTGCAAGATTAATCCTCTCCAAAGGCGTTTTCCCTTTGGGAGAAGAAAGGGAGAGAAAAGGAGAGTCAGTCAAGTCAGTTAGTTCCAGTCCTAGTCAGTATGGTAATGGGTACCGAGGAATTGGGCGAATATGCGATGGCTGGGAGAGAGACAAGATGTGAGGTTGGGTATGCAGTAGGTTTTGACCAACCTCTTGACTTTTTGGGGAAGTCGACGAGTCAGATGGGGGAGCTCTTTCCCGCCACGTATTTACGGGCCCTCGTTGGCAGGGTGACGTGACGTCGCGACAAGGTGGGGCCATTTCTAGGTCCGTGCAGCCACCCACGGGCACCGGGCAACCCGCACACCGGCGCTGAAGAGGGCCGGGGTCATGCTGCTTCAGGCAAGGCTTCACGTTTTTTTAGTCCCCGAGACCCTGGAGCTTCCGGAGCCAGAAGCTGGACCTGCAGAAGCCTGTTGAGCTGCCCCCCTCCTGGAGCTTGGATTCAATCAATGGCGTTCGTCCCTGCTCTCCGGGGGCTTCGTCCCTGATGGAGGCTTGATCCCTGGACCCCTTACCATCTCTGATCTTACGTAGTCGCTTCTACTCGTCTACCGCCTTGTTTGCTTCTTGGCAACCCCCGTAGGTCCCCCGGGGCCCGGAGGTCATGGCCGCGCCCAGAGAATGCCCAGCTTCCTTCCTAATGTAGGCCAAGGATTACGGCCAGCTTCAGCGGGTCTTGATCTCTATGCGGTTGTCATGACGATTTGGCGCCGTTTCGGGCCTGGCTGGCGAGCTCTGCCTCACCCGTGTAATTAATTCTTGTACGGAGTATCCTGTCCTGTAGCGCAGCTGCAGACTCGCTCTGGATACGGGGAGAGAGGGGGAGGGCCTCATGCACCCGGTGTCGACGTGCGTGCTGAGCATTGATTCGCTGTCTGTTTCCTCTTGGGTCTCCCTGCGCCTGTATATCTACCTCGGCACTCCGTATCCCTTGCTAATCTGCGTGCCTGATTCATTTGCCCCGTTTCCTCCAAGTAAGCGAGGCTTGAAAAATCTCCGCCGTAGTAATCTAGCTATGGCTGCTTCTTGGCTGCTGCCTCCCGAAGCCGCGAAGCCGTTGACGAGATGACGAGTCTCTCGTGGCGGGCTCCTTTTCCAGACCGCCTTCCGATGTAGGAGATCTATTCGTGACCATCTTGTGCTACGGAAAAGAGACAAGATCGACAGGATGTGCAACTCTTTTTCTCCGGCTCTACCGGTTCAAGATCGAGTCTTGAGTGAGCTGAGATGCAAGTCATCATGACAGCTCTCATGGCACAACGCCCCAGCCACCGAGTAAAAAGTCTATCAGCCACGCTCCGATCTCGTAATCTACTTGCTTCCACGTCATTACCCGATTTCGACGAGTGAAACCAGTTGATTTCCACATCGATCGCCATTGCATCGAATCAATTGTCCATCCCTTCCTTTTAAAAATTGAAACAGTTCATGCTGGTTTGCTTGACAGCTTCCTCAAGAACCAGTGCTGTGATGCGTTTATCCGCCACATGTAGTTATCGGGTACCGCGGGGCTACCTCTCCCCACGTCATCCTCTGTAGTAGCAACGTCGCGCGATGAATGAGCTTGAAGAACACCACACATGCATGATCAAAATGGCCACCGCAGCTGCAAATAACCAGGGCACGTCGCTCGACATACGAGTCGAGGACTTCCTGGACGATAAGCTTCAGTCGAGCACGGATCTGGAAAACCTCGACACACTACTGGCCAACGTGGAGCTTCAGCGCAACCAGTTGCAATCCCAGCTTGACACCGCTGTTAAGGAGCTTGAGGAAACTCGACGCACAGCCGATGACCGCCAGACCTCTCTTCTCGCTCGCATAGAAGAGTTTCAGCAACTTCAGGACAGCATCGATGTTCGTGTCAAGATTACCGCTGCCTCGGATGCTCCGAACCAGGCTATTGGCCGGCTTCAGGCGCCTATGAAGAAGCTTCAGATGGTTGAGCTGGCACAGAAGTATCTTTACCTCCTCCAAGATGTCGAAAAGTTCCGCTCCAAGGCACGATCCCATCTGCCTCAAAGTCCCAAGGCTGCATTGGAGCCATACGTCAACCTGAAGCACCTTGCGACCAAGCTGCGAGACCTACCCGGTCAGGAGGGATTACACCTCGTCGACTATGTTGAGAAGGTAACCGAATCTCTCTGGAACGAGATGAAGAGTACCATGTCGGCAGAGCTCGAGGCGGTCCTGAAACAGAGGAAATGGCCCAAGGTTGATCCCCAGTCTGAGATGGATGACGAGTGGATCAATTGCTTCGAGAAGCTCCTGGATCTTCAACTTCCCGAGATTGAGTATAGCAAGGGTCTTGTGTCGCTATTACCGTTCGATACCATGACATCCATCTTTGTTTCCGAATTTCGTTTCCACTTTCTCAGCGACAAGGCTACGAGCGGCCCCCAGGCCTTCGGCACGCATTGCCTACCTTGGTTCCTCGCCCTTATTGAGAAATGGGAAGACTTTTTCAGGGACAATCTTGGATATCTACTCACGGCTAAGTTTCAGGATACTTCAGTGGCCACCAACCTGGCCTACGTCGATCCCGTTTCTGCACTCATTACATCAGTGCTGCCCGTGTTGAAGGAAAAGACGTCTGCTGTGGCAGCCGAGGCCGTCAAAAGCCCGGCCTTTTTGAGCAGTTTTATATCCCAACTGATGAATTTTGACGACAGTGTTCGCTCCAAGTTCAACTATGATGGTGGTGATGCTGAGAACGGCTGGCCTGGCCTATCGGCGCACATCTTGGATGAACACTTCGATACCTGGTTCAATGCCGAGAAGGAGTTTGCTTTGGAACGATTCCACACTATCATCGAGTCTCAAGACGCCCGAAATATTGATTATGACTATGCGGTTCAAGGGAAAATGAAGCCGACATATGCTTCTGTGCAAGTCACGGACCTTCTACGATCCGTGACTAATCAGTATGAGAGGGTGCGCAGCTTCAAGCACAAGATTCGCTTCTTGATTGGTATACAGCTTGAAATTCTAGACGGCTACCATAGCCGTCTCAGGGACGCTCTTCAGGCATATCAGACCATGTCCTCAACACTTGGCCGAACACTGGGCGGAAACAAAGAGGATCTTGCAGTTCTTGAAGGAACGGGTAGTCTCGAAGTGCTCTGCAAGGTGATTGGTAGTGCCGATCATATTGTCAACACATTGAAAGACTGGAGCAATGAAGAGGTATGCTGCAATACTGCCCTTGCTACCTGATGGTTCTAACAGATCCAGTTCTTCGTCTCGTTGTGGGATGAACTGCAGACTCGCGCAGCTCAACGGAAGAGTAACATCACAAGCACTATGAGCTATGAAGATGTCAAGGACCGCACCTCCACCGCCGTAGGACAGGATAATGAGGACGGAGCTCTGTTCGATGAGACAGTCGCAGCGTATAGCATGCGCCGCAAGGCTGCCGAGGAACTTCTCGTGGGCGCTCTGGCCGAGTCTCATGGGAAGGCGTTCAGGGCCTACACTACTCGTGTTCAATGGACAACAGTTGGCGAGGCGGCCATTCTTGGTATGTTTCTCTTAATCTCGCTTTGAATCCTATCTAACTCGGCATAGACGAGATGGCAATCACTCAGGAGCTCGACGAACCACTTCGTATCCTCCAGCGCAACTTGGACTTCTTGGCTAAGCCTCTCTCCGCTGCTGCTTTCCGCCGCGTTTGGCGTGATGCCCTCAACAAGGTCCAAGATCACCTGTGGCAGAGTGTCCTTCTTCGACAGAATTTCACCACCTACGGAGCAACCCAGTTCCGTCGCGATGGTGATGCCCTGGTTGCCGTTGTTGAACGGTACATTCCTGGTGGTTCATCTACGCTCGACAGTTTGACCGAGGGGATGCGGCTGTTGAGTCTTCCTGTTGAGGCTGGCGAAGGAGGCGGTCTTACGCTCAAGGAAGCCAGCGATCGCGTCTTCACAGATAGTGATGAGGCACGCAAGGTGCTCGAAGAACTTGGACTCAATGAGTTGACGCCGCACAACGCAAGAAACATTCTACAGAGGCGTGTCGAAAACAATGAGAATGTAGGATGGTGATGAGTAGATTAATTAGGTATAGCAGACAAAAACCGATTATTCAATAGATTCTTTAAAGGGTCATCATGCTAGACTTGTCATTATATCTTTATCCCAGATATCGAAAGTCAATCTACCCGCTTCATACAGCTTCTCCAAAAACGTTGAAATAAAAGCAAAGGCTTGAACCCCGTTTGCATAGGTCTTCTAGCGTTCCGTATCGCCAACTGGTCATGTTGAAAACCCTCCATGATATCTCTCACCAGCGCTCGTCAATGTTGATCTAATCGCCGTTTCCCGTCCCATTTTGTCGCATTAAAAAGTCACCAAGCAGAATCCTTTCCCTTTTTTACACATCTCCTTTTTTTTTTTAGTTGAGAGCTCGCATGGTCATCTCGACAACAGCAAAGGTACCAGCGCTCACAGGCATGGCCCTCAGCAGGGTAGGTCCAATACCCTTCCAGAAGCCGCGAGCACCCTCGGCACGCCATGTCTTGGAGAAGCAGTCGCGCATGGTGGTGTAGCGCTGGTTAGGACCAAAGCCGTCGGTCTGCATCTTGCTCTTGATCACGTCGAAGGGGTAGCTGGCGAGCCAGAGGACCTCACCAGCGAGGCCACCGTAGAAGGCGATCTTGTAGGCGGGGATGTCCTTGCGGTCGATCTTGTTGCGGGCAGCGTCCGAGTTCATCATGTACTCAAAGGCAGTGAACCAGGCGCCGTAGGCAAAGGCCTCTCGCCAGATAGTGACGGCCTGACCACGGTAGATGCCGCGCAGGATACCATCATGGGCGCCGACCTTTCGGATGCAGTCGCCGGGTCCATCATACAGACGAGCAGCACCGTGGGGCTGACTCTGAAGACGAATACGAATGTGCTCGATAGGACCTGAGAGGACCGAGTTCGAAACGCCGGCGAAAGCACCCGCGGCGCCGTACTGGGTGTAGGAAAGGTCAGCGCCGCCGTTGCGCTCCTGGAGGAAGCGCTTGGCGCCGTTGAAGGCTCCGAACTGGACCGACACGCAGGCTCCGATACCGATGAGCGGGGTCAGCGTGCCCTTGTAGAAGGCGAGGGCGCCCTCATTGCGGTAGATCGAGGTGGCGGCGTTGAGGGCGGAAGAGTACTGGGTTGTAGTTTGGAGTCGGACCTTGACAATGTCAAAGGGCTGACCTGTTTGCCGCATCTGTTAGCGATTGAACTTGGGCAATGCATCTCTTCGGCATCGTAGATCGCATCTCTTCGCTCGAGCCAGCTTCTGGCCCCTGTGGTGCGCATGTTCGTAGCTGCGTTGCAAGATAAGAAACTCACCGATCAAGACCTGTGCGATTCCTCCCACGGCGCCAGAGAACAGATCCTTGGCTGTCTGAATGCCGCTGCTCTGCTTGGCCACCTCCAACTCAAGGGCGTCCATCTTTGCGGTCGGTCGGTCGCACACGGAGAAGAAAAAAGCAACAACTCCGGTCTCAAATGCCGATCTCTTTGCGCAGCGACTTTTCTCGAAAGCAATTGGCAATCGCAAACGGCGAAAAATCGACCTTAGAGACGTGAGGAAAAGGACGGTAAGCTGTAAGACCCTCAAAAGATTGCGAAGAGAAGGAAAAAAAGATAGCGAAGCAGAAGGCGCTGATAGCGACGGGACACACAATCTGGGGTTGTTGCGGAGGGCGCCCGGCAAATGACGTGCTAGGATTACAAAGCCGTTACCGGCGTCCGGACTATCGGGCCCCGAGTTTATTGCAGGTCTCGGCGACTAGATACCGTGGTACAAGCAGATCTCGGAGCGAGGCCGTGTCTAGAACATTTCAGGTCTGTTTCTACACTCTATCGGTGTCTTCTCCGGGATGCATCCAGTTCATTGGCGCCCGCGTTCGAGGTACCTCACTATCTTTTCTTCTTCTAGATGGAGATGCGCGGGGGAAGGAGGGCTGGAAGTCGGCACTGGCGAATTAGGAAGGTGGCCCCGAAATCGGGGTTTTATACCGGATCTCGGGGCCTTATCTTGACAGAGCCGCATGCAGCCGGGACGGCTCCGTTGCAAGCCGTGTATTGAGAATATCACGGAGCTCTTCTCTATTATTCTTGTAGAAAGTTGAAGATGCTTCACCCTTAAACCCATACATTTCTTGTCTAGATTCGTAGAATAAGCAGTATTCGCTTCTATGCTCATCATAACTCCTCCATCTCTTTAATACCGTCTCACGCCCTGCTTCTCATTTTTCGCATCATTCTGCGCCTGCGCATGCTGCTCAATCGCCTCCATCAGCTTGCCTACCACCTCAGGCTGGTTGCTGAATGCTGTCTGAAGGATGCTCTCCAATTCATTCTCCACCTTGGCGATCGGCTTGACTCCAGGTTTCCGGTTCTGTGAGTCACTCATCAAAGTGCCCCAACGTTGTGTGAAAGCGTAGATTGAATGTCGCAACAGTTCATCCAGCTGCTCATTCATGTCTTCAGCTGTCAATGTCTTGGCAGTTACTGAGGGAGTACCCCGTGACCACAGGCCACCACCGATAATGTTTGAAATGAACCCAACCCAATTCTGAGGGCTGAGTGTGTCCCAGATATGGGTGAAATGCTGCATTGAAGAAGCATGGTTCCTAATGTCGCCAATCTCTAGAGAAACAAGTTCATTCTTGATAATGAGCAAGTTCTTAACCATGAAGAGGTCAGGATCGGTGCCTGTCTTTAAGGACTTTATCCTGGTCTCTGCACGTTGGAGTACCTGGATCGTCTCTCGTACAATCTTGAAGACAACAGAGCTGTTCTTAGCCTATAGCACTGTTAGTCAAGTCCAAAAAGTATCAGTCGAAAAACATACTGCTCTCTCTTTGGGCATACAATGCTCATACATGCCAAGAAGCTTAATGGCCTGCTTAACCAAGGGGTGGGCGTTTGAAGACGCCACACCACCCACTACGGGGCCAATCTTGAGCGAGGCGTCCTGAACTGGTGCCCTTGTGATTGATTTTGTGACCTCCGCCTCAAAGGCATTATCCGTTAATGTCCAGAGGTGGTGCGCCAGGAGTTGCGAAGTGTACTGCTTGCATTTGATGAAGTAGGGGGATTCAATATCATCCAGATCGGCTCCAAAGTACTCATTAGCAAGCAATCCAACCACATTGCAGGTGGTCTCCAGTGGTGCCGTCTGAAGCACCGTTTGAAGATTTGACACCAACGGGGTCAGGTTGCCGGGATGCATGATGGATGTGTTGATGGTCTTGATTGAGTGGAAAACCGAGTCCGTTGCCTGGTTCCACATGGGTTCCACGTCAAAGAGCTTCATAAACAGACTCTCCTCGTTGTACATGCGCTCGAAGCATTGCTTGATGAAGTTGCGCGATGCCGTCTCAGCCGAGAGGTCCTTGACCTCTTTCTGAAACTCCCCGATATCAGACTGCGCCATTGCCTTGAGGTCACGATCTCTGGTCACAAGGTGTGTATAGAATATGTTGTTGGCAGTATTCGCATACGTCTCAAAGTGGGTGCAAGACTCGTTCCGCTGGCCGTAGAAATCGTATGCGCGCCGCACAATTTGTCGCACATTAGGAATCAAGCCGTAAGAGTCGAGCATCATCTCTTGGAAACGACCGTAGGCGAGAGCATGACGAGCAGACTCGGATTTCGTACCGGCAATTTGGCGACCAATCTCGGACGACACCCGTTCCAATGTGTTCTTGTAGCCGTGTTCAAGTAGGTGAAGTGCCTTTGTGAGAAGCGCAGTGTATCGGGCGAGGTAGGTATCGCGGTCGCGGTATGTCTCCTAAAGGCGTGTTAGTTTCGGCGATTCAACTTAGATTTAGAGTCCTTACATGTTTCTCCATAAAGACAATGCACGCGTCAATGTTCTCAACCATTTCACCAAACGATGCATCATCCACCAGCCGACTGGCGCCGGGGGCATTGAGGCGCCTTGTCGCATCATCGAGGTAGGCATAGTAATGCAGATCGGTTCCGACTTCATCAGCCAATTCCTCCAACCTTCGTTGCTCGTTCAGGAGATCTTCGCATTGTGCTTGGAACGTTGACGTTTGAGCCTCGACGGATCCAAACGAGTTCGAAAGGGAGGTAAGGAGCTTGAGTGTCGCATTGGCATCTTCTATGAGTCCGTCCAAGTGGCGTTCCGTCAAAGTAAGCTGGTCGCGATACAAGCTAGACGCAGTCAGAACGGTCCAGGTCAAGGTGCGGTCGTAGTGCAATGTCCATACAGGTATTCTTGTTGGCTGGCGTCGAGTAATTGTTCATCGTACGACTCGAGACCTTTTGCCTCATGCAATTCTGCCTCGACACCAGAGTCGGGGAGCAGCAGAGCTTCCCATGCTCGATTATTCTTATTCGTCTTCCTGTGTCGTGGCCTTCCATCCTTGGACAGTTGTTCTTGCGCCACTCGATATAAGTCCGAGTACGAGCTCGCTCGGCGGATGACGGTAGGTTCTGGGGGCGTGTTGGTGTTCTCAATCTCCTCGTAAACGTTGGGCATTGGCGCTACGACCTCGGATATCTGTCCAGGTTCCTGTGACCATCTTGTGAGCTTCACCAGCAATGGTGGGGTGGGAATCCAATACGAGGGATACCTACATTGGGCTGCTGGAGCAGCGACTCCTTTCGACGATGTCCATGACTCTGACCGTGGCTACTCGAATGACCCCGACTGCCCAGGTCGGGCACGATACTGTACCACGAATCCTCGTACATGGTGTTCGATGGAGCTCCCTTGAGCTCAAACGTCGAGATTCGCTGGGGTCCTTCTAGAAGCCACGCAGCAGGCGTTGGAGTTCAAGTCGGAGGCGTGAGCTCCGAGGCGCCGATGGCATGGCATGGCGGGACGGCGTGGGGATGTCCGTGCGCCCCGCTAGTCCCTGCAGTGGCGCGTGCTTGGATCTGTGGCTGATGCCCTTTGTGGCTTCGATGACCTCGACCTGCCACAGTCCACAGAATTTTGCTGACCTCCAGTACGGTTAGAGCTTCAGCTCTATGACCTCACAACCTTGTTTTCCTTTCGATTAGCAGTCGACTTTACTGACGACAATTTTAATGCAACTTGTTCCTTTCACGAAAAGAGTTCACGAGTTGCATTGAATTGATGGTCTATTGTTAAGTGTTCACAAAATGAACGCTTCTCAGACTGCTCTTCGGCGAGCTGCTCTTCGCCCTCAGTCCATCGCCACGACTCAGCACCAATGGCTTCGTCACGCCAGCAATATCCCCCGGGGCCCTCGACGCCGCGGAGGTAAATTCGTTGGATTCGCAGCCATCTTTGGTGCTGCAGCTGCTGGAGCTTACTACTATCCCAAGCTCAAAGAACAATTTGCTTCGTCTCCCGAGACTCCAGTTAAAAAGGTTCCCTCCAAAGCCGATGTCGAGTTTGAGAAGCCTCGCAAGAAGGCCCGTTCCAAGGAAGAGAACCGAGATCTTATTAGCTCGCAGCATCTCCAGGTCAAGCATAGCTGGGAACATCCTGGTGTCTATGCATGGGGTTCCAATATCGGCAAGGTCATTGACCCCAAGTCGAACGATAAATATGTGAAGCTACCTCACCGAATTGCCTATTTCGATGACCAAGTCCTCCGAGATCTGAAACTCACCTCGGTCTTTGGCGCGGCTGTCACGGAGAAAGGCGATCTAGTTCAATGGGGACTTGGTTACAACAAGGAGGACCCATCTCCTGTTCCTACTCTCACAGGAAAGGATCTTGTCAAGATCGACGTCTCTTTGGATCGAATTATTGCCCTATCTCGCAACGGCAAGGTTTACTCTATTCCCTCTTCTCGTGATGACCAGGAAGGTGGCCTCAAGGAGGAACAGCAGAAGAGTTCTTGGTCCATCTGGGGATCCGGCGGTGGAAAGGAGAGAATCAACTTTCGCAACCTGACACCATCCGGTCTTTCTTACGGAGAGTCTGTGACCGACATCAGCAGTGGTCTGGAGCACTGCCTTATGCTCACGTCCAAGGGCCGCGTCTTCTCTGCTGCCTCCAGTGCTCTCGAGTTCCCTTCCAAGGGCCAGATGGGTGTCCCTGGGTTGAGCTGGGGCAATCGACCCAAGGGCCCATATGATCAACCGCATGAAGTTATGACTTTGAGAGGATTTGATGTGGCTCAGATTGCCACTGGCGACTACCATTCGGTCATTCTGGATAAACTTGGACGCATCTTCACATTTGGCGACAACTCCTTTGGACAGCTTGGAATCGATACCGATCATGGACTCTTGACTTCCGACACACCAGTCATGATGCCTGTCAACACACTCTATAGCAGTAGTGGACTTGTCCCAACAGTCAAGACTATCGCTGCAGGCGGAAACAACACCTTCTTCACTGTGGATGCAAAGGTAACGGAGACACCTACCAACTTGAAAGCCCTTGCCCCAAGCAAGAGACTCCCTTTGTTGACTGCAGACCTATGGGCTTGTGGCCAGGGAGTTTATGGCACATTGGGCACAGGACGGTGGTCGCATGTGTCAGCCAAGCCGACCAAGGTGAAGAGCCTCTCATCCTTGTTCGAGTTTGACGAAAAAGACAAACAAGATGAGCCCCATCAAACTCAAGTCTCTATCTGTGGGCTCTACGCACTGTTCCGTCATCATGAACAACGTCACCGAGACGTCCGTTTCAGGCTCAGCGAGCGCCAACGCAACCAACTGGGGATCCGACGCCATGTTCTGGGGCGGAAACGAACACTATCAGCTGGGCACGGGCAAGCGAACCAATTTGAACGCACCCGCGTATATCGGGGCTTTGGACAGCACGCAAGAGGCACGCAAGGACAACAACCCTGACTTTCACCGGCTGTGTGTAACACCTCGAACGACGATTCGTCTGGACGGAGGCAAGGGCCGCAAGGTGTCTCTGGAGCAGAAGATTGAATGTGGCAAGTATGTGACTGGCGTATACTCTTCTGTCTAAAAAAAAACAGTCTGTGGCGAGGAGGCTACGAGATCCTGCAGACGAGAAGGATCTATCTGTTGTATTTTAAGATATCTAATCATGTACTTGTAAGGCCTAGGTGGAGGACACGGACGGGGCGTTGGGGACGGATTTTGCAACGATCCAGCTCTTCTGTACAAAACTGGCACAAGATGCCCTAAAATTGACACACCAGCTCACCTGAGTATGGATATTGGACATTTGTGATTCACGCATGTTGAAGGAATGGTCACGAGACACCCGTTGACATGTCTCACCATGGACGGACCTGATACGTGGTGGACACTACGAACCTATCAAGGGAATGCAGCCAG
Organism: Fusarium oligoseptatum; assembly: GCA_003946995.1. Taxonomy (NCBI): domain Eukaryota; kingdom Fungi; phylum Ascomycota; class Sordariomycetes; order Hypocreales; family Nectriaceae; genus Fusarium; species Fusarium oligoseptatum. The sequence goes on from NKCK01000114.1 coordinate 31,687, forward strand.
CACGACTGAGAAAGAGAACGCCGGGAAGGATCTAGATCGATAGGAATCCGCACGTCAACACCTATTTTTGCTCACCCCACGTATGCAACCTCTGAAACTACCGCGCGAGAGCCAGCGAACCGAAAGTTAAACAGGGGGTAGGGTGATCCGACATTTCCAAGGAAACTCGGGCCAACACGAATCTCACTGGCCGCGCAAGCGGAAGTGGCCAAGTTCAGGTGGACGTGATCGTACCCAGTGACGATCGCGAAATATCATGTAATCGGCAAGAAAGGAGTCGAGTCGTTTAGTAAGAGGCCACCCAAGATCGCAAGTTGGATATCCACGTTAATAAGAATCGGAAATGATGAGAAAGGGACCCCGGGCCTAAAAATAGAACTACTTTTTAGACAGCTCGCGCCTAAAAATTATCCCCGGCCCTGCCCTACGGTGGTACAGCAGCAAAAACAGGCAAGCAGGAGCCACAAATAATTCTACCAACGCACCTTCGGTATTTCGTGCCTACCTAACCAATTCCCGGAAGACGCAAACGGCTTTCGGAAGGCGCTCTTGCCTTCATCATGTTGGTCTGGTCTGCATGATCAAACAAAGTCGTGCCTGCCCAGAACCACGGGATCGGGTGGCATGAGCACGTGCCGCAAGACAGTAGTAGTACGCAGAACAATAAACAGAAAAGTCATTTTTCTGCAAAACACATCATCTACAGGCCCAACCTTACCCATGACCAGATTCACCCGGTAACCTAGTCTCCACAAGAGGCGAGGATCGGATGTATTCTTGGAACAGGCGCAGGGACGGGTGTAGGCAAAGGCACAGACGACTCCTTCCCCACGTTCACGGTCGCGGCCACGGTCACGTTTCTGTTGCAGCTGTTGCCGCCGCTATTCTTGCTGCTGGTGCTGGTGCTGCTTCTGCTTCCGCTGTTCGTGGGGCCGTCTTCGTTGGCGCCGCATCGGGCAGTGAGAATCTTGACCACCATCGCGACTCACCTCGTCCGCTCCGTTGTCATTCTTGTTCTTCTTTTTCTTCCCTTTCTTCTCCTCTCCTTCTTCTTCCTATTCTCCCCCCTCTTGTTCCCCCCCTTGACCTTCCTCTCCATTCCTTAATCACTTTTGATTCTCTTCTCGCCCACCTCCGTTTCGCCGACGATTACGCCACTATCAAACGTTCGGCCCAAGTTCAAGATTACTCAAGCACCGTCTTTGCCCCCTCCTCATTGACGCGGATCCGATCCCTGCCCGACCTCCACCGGCGAGAGGGACCCGACGCTTTTCCCCTTCTTGCGCGCAAATCTCCTTCTCCTTTGCTCCCGGCATCTCGATCATTCCGACCCCGACTCCGACGACCCAGACCCCGATTCGCGACATTGTCAAGTCCTGCTCCTGGCGTCTTGCGCACCTTTTCATCAAGGAAGTCGCATCCGTCTGCTCCGACTCTCGGCGCCATGGACAGGATTCCCAAGTTCCGGCGCAAACCCAAGAACCCCACGATCGAGACTGCCGTCGAGCGCTCAAGCAGCGATACCGTCGATAGCATCGCCAGTTCCGAGCTTCAGGCTGCAAACCTTCAGCTGCAACAGCAGGGACTACAGATCCAGACACAGAAGCCTCCAGCGAAGCTCTCCAAGAGGGCTGCCTTCCGAAATTTCCGTTTGCGCGGGTCGACAAAGCGAGCCCGCGATAGCCCTCCTGTCGAGCTGCCTTCCAGTCCTCCTCCGGCCGTCGTCAATCACGACGGCATAAAGAGCCGGCCCGCCACGGCGGAAGGGGATGCGCTGAGCAAGCAGGATGGCACCGGGCCCCGGATTCCTGCCTTCTTGGACTCTTCGATGCAGGGTATGTAACTATTGGCGTTGTATGCATTGATACAAGTACTAAACCCAGTCAGATATCGATTTCAAGTTCCAGGAATTGACGTGGGCCGAACGTGATCGAGTGCTTGAAGGCAGCAGAAACGAAGGGGACGAGGATTTCAGATGGGGGCACTTCAAGCAACTCGATGTGGAAGAGAGGGGCGTCATGGACCGTTACATCAACATTAAGCCGTGGAATCACAACCGTATAAGGTTGCAAGTCCCTGCGAACGAGCTCGACTACGTCAATGCCTCCGAGATCGTCCTCACCTCGCCCTCGGACCCGAGCCGGGAGCCACTCCGCTACATCGCCATGCAGGGCCCGACCCCGCCATCCATCGAATATGTCTGGCGCATGATCGCTGAGCAGATGTCGTCGCCTGCCGTGATCGTGCAGCTGACCACCATGTGCGAAGGCGGAGTCATCAAGTGTCACCCATACTTTCCCGACAACGAAGACCAACCAACCTTGGTTCTAAATGAGCATGATGCATGGGGCGATGACTGGCAGGGCGAAGTTACGTACGACTCTTATGAAGAGCTTGCGGATGGTGCTATTGAGAAGCGCAAGCTACTCTTGCAACTGAAGGATGAAGATGAGCCCCGAGTCGTGTGGCACCTACTCTACCGGTTATGGCCCGACTTTGGAGTACCCGAACTTGAAGATCTCGATGGCTTCTTTGAGCTCATGCGACTATCTCGGGAGCTCAGCGCACCCACCAACCCGCGCATTATTCATTGCAGTGCTGGTGTGGGCCGAACCGGTACTTTCATCACCCTGGAACACCTCATGCGCGAACTCGAACTGGGAACGTTTCAAAACTACGATGAGCCCACTGAAGGGCCGGATCTAGTTTATGAGACGGTTGATAGCCTCCGAGAACAACGTGTGGGAATGGTCCAAGGCAAGCCTCAGTTCTTGTTCATCTATCAGGTCATGCGGAAGCTATGGCAGGACAAGTACGGCGTTGATGATGAGGGCAATGAGCCCGCAGCTAAGAGGCTCGAGGTAGGCGATCCGTTCATCGACGATTCACTACCAGACCCCAAGAAAAGCAGCAACAACCTGACCATTGGGGTTGCCAAGTAGATGAACTGAAGGGTGGCCAAACTTGGTTTCGAGGGCGGCAGGCGGGCGTTAGGTTAAACGGTCTGGCGTTTATTGCAGTAATTAGCAGGAGTTGTGGGATCCAGGTTGAAATGGTCTTTGAATCATGATATCTTTGGTGTTGCATGCTTGGGAGGTCTCTGGTCTTTTTTTTTAACATATATATGGGCGCAACGGTTTCCCATCTTGCCGCATTGCGCTTATAGAAGAGGGCCTCTTCTGGGAAGAGGTGATGGGTTATTTTGTAGGAATAGGTGAGGGTGAGGAGATTGAACAGGAGCCAGGTTCACGGGTTCATGATGATTAGCATAGAATTTCCATCTCGTACTGGAGGTTTCCATGATGCAAAGATTGGAATCAAAGATGTTTTTTCCGTTTATCTCATTTTGATCTCACAAAGAACGAGTTATGAACAGGTCCAAGGTATGTCTATTAAACTGTTTGCGATGTGATCAAGAATTCTAGTCGATGCTTTTTTCTTCGCTTCCTTGCAAACTAAGGTACAAACTAATTATTTTCAGCTTTGGAAGGAATAGACTGAGTTTGTTGTTTTTTTGTTAATTTTTTTCTTCTTGTTCAATATTTCAAAACCTCCTCAATTAATACAAAGAACCAAACCTAAAGCCCACGCTGAGATTTATATATCAAAAAACATTTACAACTTTCAACTTCATTACCACAATACAACTAAAAATGAGTAGATACACACAATCTTCCAGAGATTGTGTATCAAAACTCCGTCTATGCGCTAATCACCAGCGTCACCGTCTCCTTCTCGGTGACCGTGGCAGTAGTAGGCTGGTCCTTTTCCGTCACCGTCACGGTAAAGTACACGGACACGGTGGGGACGCCGTCGACCATGATGGTTGTGGCGTGGGCGTCGTCGCCGGTCCTGGTGATGGCCACCTTGTCCTGGCCCTTGTCGGGGCTCGAGTCCGAGTCCGAGTCCTTCTCCTGAGCATCGCCGGCATTAGCTGCTTCCGTGGCCGCCGGGGCCGGGGCTGCGCTACTTTCCAGGCCGTCGATGGGGATGAGTTCAATGGGTGTGGGCTCGTCGCTGGAGGGGGCTGAGGTTGGCTGGGCCTCGTCGGGCTGCTTGATAGACTTTGTGAGAGTCGTACCAGGCAAGGGAGCGGCACTGGGCTGCTCAACAACAGGGGCGGAGGTGGCTGGTTGTTCTTGAGCGGGCTGGGTTGGCTGCTCAGCTACTGGTTGAGTAGGCTGAACTGGCTGTTCCTGAGCTGGCTGAGTATAGGTAGGTTGAACGGGCTGCTCCTGGGTCGGCTGAGAAGGCTGTTCAGCGACTGGTTGTGTGGGTTGAACAGGCTGTTCCTGAGCAGGTTGAGAAGGCTGCTCAGCTACCGGTTGCGTAGGCTGAACTGGTTGTTCCTGAGCCGGCTGGGTAGACTGTACTGGGGCAGGCTGAGAAGGTTGCTCTGCAACAGGTTGGGAAGGCTGCTCTGCAACGGGCTGCGTAGGCTGCTGAGAAACTGGCTGCTCAACGGCTGGCTGAGTATAGGTAGGTTGAACAGGCTGCTCCTGGGCCGTTGGGTTGGTTGCTCTGCAACAGGTTGAGTGGGCTGCTGGGAAACAGGCTGTTCTTGAGCTGGCTGACTGGGCTGCTCAACGGCTGGCTGGGACGGCTGCTCAGCAACGGGTTGAGTAGATTGAACCGGCTGTTCCTGGGCGGGCTGGGTAGGCTGTTGAGAGACGGGCTGCTCAGCAACGGGTTGAGTTGGCTGAGCAGGTTGCTCCTGAACTGGGCTTGACACATGGTTGATGGGGAACTCCTGGACCGGTTGCGTAGGTTGTTGAGAGACAGGCTGCTCTTGAGCTGGCTGGCTAGGCTGTTCCTGGGCGGGTTGAGAGGACTGCTCCTGGGCAGGCTGAGAAGGCTGTTGGGCAGCAGGCTCAGTGGTCTGCTGAGGAGCACCATCGTCGATAGTGACAATAGTCGTGACTGTCACCACAGGAGGGTTGGGCTTCTGGGCCGCCGATGTAGTCGCGGGCACTCCCTCGTCATTGCCATTGCTTGGCTGGTTGTTCTCGCTGTTACCACCGCCACTGCTGGGGCTTCCACCCAGGATCTTGCCCGCCACAGTCGGGTCCTCGCAGGCGATTCTGACACCATCGGCGACGTTGGACATAGGCAGAGCAAAGCACTTCTCTTCGGAGTTCCCGCAGGCCCGGAGGTCGTAGCCACCGGCACTGTTGCAGACGGCAATCTGCCCGTTGATGCAAGCGGCCTGGCCAGACATGCAGGCGGACTCAGGAGTCAAGCCGGCGAAGTTCTCATTGTACTCCCGTGCCTTGACTACGTTGCTGGCATAGGCAGCGGCGGGGATGGTACTGGTTCCTGTAGGAATACCACCAGGGTTGACAGTCGGCACTGCTGGGTCAGGCTCGCCAGTAGGAACGATCTTCGCCGATGAAGTCTCAGGGGCGGATGGGTCCGAGACGAGGATGGTGCTAGTTGGAGGAACAGCCGCGGGCTGAGTGTTGGAGTAAGGAACACTAGGCTCGGCAGCCGCCGAGGATGTAGCCGGGGCATCAGGTTGCTCTTGAGCAGCAGAGGTAGGGACAGAAGCACTGGGCTGTTGAGCCTCAGAAGTAGGAGCAGGGTTCTCAGGCTGCTGAACCACCGAGGTCTCAGCCGGAGCAGTTGAAGGCTTGGCCTCAGATGTAGGGACAGGGTTGTTGGGTTCCGCCGGCTGAGACGTGGGGTCTTGGCTGCCGGGCTGGGCTGCTTCAGAAGTCGTGGCAGGTGTTTCGGGCTGAGCTGGAGCGGCAGATGAAGTTGGAACACCGGGTTCCTGGGGCTCAACCACAGAAACGACGCTGGTAGTAGCAGTAGCAGGCTCAGACCCAACTGCCGAGCTTCCAGGGGGCACGATCGTGGAGAAGGCAGGGGCGGCGTCGCTGGGCTCAGCGATAGGCTCACTAGATACCGCGGCAGCGGAGCTAGGAGGATAAGCCTGAGATGTCTCGGCGGCAGAAGTTGCCTGCTCAGGAGGTGCAGTCTTAAACTGCGGCTCTGATTCGGTTTGCTCGTTGGCTGGCGCGCTCGAGGCTGCAGGAGCGGAAGGCGCCTCAGGGGCGGTGGTCTTCTCAGCTGGAGCAGACTCGGTCTGGACTTCAGATGAGGGCTTCATATCGCCGAGGTCAACGCTCGACTGAAGGCTCTCGGTGCCCTCGGGCTTCTGGGCAGACATAGTTGGAGCCTCTGCAGCCGCGGTAGTCTCGCCCATGGAGGGCTCAGAGCCAGGAGCCATCTGGCTGGAAGTCTCAACCTTGCTCGTCGTCTCAATCTCAGCGGGGGCAGACGTGGCATAATTAGGCTCCTCGGCAGAAGAAGACGCAGGCTGAGTGTTGACGGGCTCCTTGGGCACGATCGAGGTTGTCAAGATCGGGACAGAAGAGGCTTGTGTGTTGGACACGGGCTCCTCAGGTGCCACGGAAGTCGTTTCGACGGGAGCGGAAGGCTGCTGAGATTCAGACTCGGGCTGCTTGGGCACAATAGAGGTCGTCACGATCGCAGGAGAAGACTCTTGCGTGTTGCCGGCGGGCTCCTCGGCCATGGATGAGGACGTAACGTCCGGGGCATAAGACTCTTGTGAGCCGGATCCAGGCTCCTGGGGTACAATGGAAGTCGTTAGGATCGCAGGGGAAGATTCCTGGGCGCTGCTGGCAGGCTCCTCGGCGGCAGCGGAGGATGTTACGGCCGGGGCAGAAGACTGTTGTGAGTCGGATCCAGGCTCCTGAGGTACAATAGAGGTCGTCAGAATCGCAGGAGAAGATTCCTGAGCGCTGCTAGCGGGCTCCTCAGCCGCAGCGGAAGACGTTACCGCCGGGGCATAGGATGTCTGTGGGTCGGATGCAGGTTCTTTGGGAACAATAGAAGTCGTCACGATAACCTCGGAGGGGTTCTGAGTAAAAGCAGGCTGCTCCACAGACTTTTCCGAAGTCTCCTCAGCAACTGTTGTCGGCGCGGGAGCAGCTTCGGTGGTCTGGTCGATGGGGATAACCTCGACGGGCTCGGCAGGGCCTTCGGCATCCTCCTCGCCGTTCGGATATTGAGAGACGAAGGACTGAGGGATGTTTATGTCCGAGTCCAGAGTCGAGAAGATGGGTCGCGGAGTCGACTCGCTGTCTTGGCCTGAGCCATCGGACCTAGAAACCTCGTGTAAGTCATGATACTCCACACTCACTTTCATGTCACTCAATACGTACCCATGATCAGCCGCAGTAGGGGCAGCTTGTGTGTTTTCATTTCGAATATCAAGAAAAGCTCCGGGAGCTCTTCGGGCTCTGCCGATATAGTTAGAACCGTAGTGTTCTCAATGAATGAGTTCCACGTACATTCTGCCAGTCCAGATAGGGCCAGCCTGGGTGGACTGAGCAGCTAGAAGAAAGGACAGGGCTACTACGAGCCGTTGCCTGTTGTACCGCATTTTGTAGAGTATTATACGGACAGTCGAAGGGAAGATATGAGAGAGAGTAGGAAAAAAAAGAACGTGTTGGTCAAATCGAAAAAAGAGGTTCGGCCGTATAGTTCGTTCGATCGTCGGGTTAAGATTCGTTTCGTTTCGAAGGGGAGTATAAGATCCAAGATTCGCAAGTTGACACCAAAGGGTCGTTTCGACCTCTTTTTTTTTGCTTCCACCCTTCCCCAGAGCCAATTAAGTGTTTGTTCTCGAATCGATCAAAGGAGGTTCGCGTCAATGAGTTAATGTTCACAACGACAAAGAACTCGTCAGTATGGAATAGAGGATGGCTTGTCACAGCGGATGACAAAGGAAGCTGCTACACCAAAGAAATGAAACTTTTTTTTTCGAAACAGCCGTGAAAGAGAGATTGATGATGTCAACGGGTCGTGAAAGAGAGATGTTGAACAAGAGATAGATGAAAGAGAGTTGCACAGATAGATAGGAAACAGAGACACAAAAAGGAAACAGAAGGGAAAAAGAATATTGAGAGGAAACCATTCGGAGAATATCTCGAGGTGTTAGTGAAGTATGTATGCCCGCTGCTGTGCGCTGTGACCTGACCCTGAGACCCCCCCGGGGGGGCCAAGACACATCGCCCAGCATCACGACAACGGCGGCAGCAAAACTCGTCTCATGGGGCGTCGGATACCATCTCATCGTATCGTGCAGCGAGAAGCTTCACCCATGCCACCTAGGTGTCCAGTCCGTCTCGCCCATCCAGTCGCCAGTCTCACCAGGCGCCCAACCCAAAACAGAGCCAGGGGGAGAATGCCTGGGGTTCCTAGGGTACAGCAATGAAACTGTCCGATGACTCTGGGCCAATCACGTGTCTGGCTCCTGCCTTGAAAGCTTAAGCGCGCTGTTTCGCAACTTCCCTGACCCCACACGCGCGGCTCGCTATAATTGGCACCCCTGCCGCTAGCGTGGGTTTTACCCAGGTACCAGGGTACCTACATTAGGGCCTTTCCGGTAGCGGCCACCATTCGGCGTGCGCTGTCGGCCAATCATGCCCTCCCCACTGTACCTGCGTTGCGGGCGGCTCTGCACAACCCCAGCCCAATCGATTACTCCCACCTGTCGCATGCCTGATGATGCCCTCACCCGAGCAGGATACGATGGCCCCTCAAACGTTAGCCAGAAAAGAACAAAGGTCAGGCCTTATTCAGGCCAGTCGACCCATTTGTGGCTCTGTGGCTAACACGCTGGCCTGCACGGGTCTGGACCGGATCAACCCAATCAATTCCCCTTTTGGTTCCCTGATCCTTGATGCATATCCTGAATGGTTACGGATGTCGAGCTTGTCGTCCCCCGGGAAAAGCTTGGCTCGACTCCATCCATCGCCGCAAACTGCCATAGCCGCCCGAGGCCCTTCACCGTCGACCCAAATTAACCCAGTCAAGGCTGAGCCTTTAGCATTGAAGCTACTAAAGAACACGAACATGTCGTTTCTTCTTTTTACTCTGCCGTTGTTTCAGCCCTTGCTTGGTTCCATTCCATGGATGCTTGCTTTCCTCATGCTCATTTCAGTTCATTTCGTACAGTATTTTTTTACACGTCAGAAACGCCACCCGCGTCTATATGCCACCGTTCAGATGCTCCCAGCGTACAGTTCTCAAAGGTATTCAAACAACAGCCACACCGTCTGTACTGATTGCGCCTCCACCATGTCGCCTAATCAGACCTATAGGCCTTTTCCCCAAGGTCTTTCAGGTGTTGTGGATCCAGAGCCTCTCGCTTGGTCTCTGTCCAGTCCACCTCTAGGTCGCCAATGTCCATGGCCCAGCCCTCATTCTCTGCCCGCCGCGTCGTCCTTCTTCGCCGAATCCATCGGAGAACCTCACTCAGTTCCCGATTTGAGTTACTGTGATGCCGTCCGTCCAGGTACCCTTCCACCGTTGCATCGTCGGGCCACTCCCAGTACACCCCGTGGGTGTTAAAGTCGGTTAGTACCGCGTCTAGTTTCGTCTGTGTTATCATGGGCTCCGCAAACGCGCGGAACACACACAGCGTCTCAAGCATGTCCAGATCGCGGGGCATCTCGTTCAGATCTTCCATTTCCTCTCGTAGCCTTGTAGGGCTCCATTCTCGGATGAGCCATTTCATCACCTCGGCCATCTCCTCGAATTCTCCCGCAAAGGCCAGCGCCAGCATCAGGTCGTGAGCATATGGTGCCATCACGGGATCTCGACGTGCCCTCATGCCATCGAGAAGCGACACATCGGTAATCTCCCCCTGCCGCACCCTGTCTTGTTCCTGGAGCACTAGGCCGTAGAAGAAGGCCTTTATTCGTGAACCAGCCGACCTAATCAGGGACAGTGCCGAGTCATCCCAGATCGGGTTCACCTTTGTGGGCGCAACACCGGCCTCCTCGGCGCCAATGTCGTATAGAACGGCGAGCGCGCTCAGGTCAGCACTATTTGTTTCCACAGCCGCCGACAGCTTCTCCACCTCCCGTCGCAAGATTTTGCGCAGGGTTAGCGTGAACCGGTTGAACAGGAGAAGCGTCATGCCATGCGTAGATTCAATGCGATCTACAAGGTGCAGCAACAATCGAAGCTGGGCTTCGAGGCTTAGCTTCAGGCCATAGTGATGCTGACCCAGATTCTTCAGGATTGGCGCCCAAATAAAGGAGGCCCAGTTCTGATTTTTGCGGCTGAGACGGGCCTCGGCCAGTCTTATGGCACGTAGCATATTCCGACCTCTGTAGCTGGCATTTCTAGAGCAGACATCGATGTATGCCGAGAAGACGGGGAGAGGAATGTTCTTGAGTGCATCAGCTATAGGACTGGGCGATGTCAGGTTCGCATAGTTCTGCTGCGGAGTGCTGGCATCAAGTAGATACTCATGGGCCTCATCGAGGTTATGAGCATTCGCCACCAGAACCGTGAGACACTGTTCGTCTGGCTTCAGCTTCTGACGTCTCATCGTCCCGTAAAGCTCCGCCGGTGTCGGGGGTTGCAGCCGAGACTTTTCGAGCTCCGTCAAGTTGGCCTCCTCTTGCGTGGGATAGTTAAGCGTAGTGTCTCCCGGTAGACTACCTGAATCCGGGTCGACTTCGCGAGCGAAGAGCCTCTGGAACATGGCAGCGTATTCGTCCGGACCTGGTTTCATATCAGGCTTTGGAGGATGCCTGAATCTCTCCCATGCTTCATGTGCGTTTCGTGTCGCCTTGATAGAGGCCGCCCAGGCAGCGAGGTCGCGATCTGGGCCAAGCTGCCTCCGTTGCTGAATCGTAGGTGTCCCATCATGGGCCATGCCTTGCAGAACATCGAGCGCAAAGTCAACTTCGCCTTTGGGAAAACCAGCTTCCTGCATCATCATTCCTGCTCGAACAACTCGGGTCCAGCTGTCGTCTGGCTCCATCACCTCATCCATCCCGTCTCCCGGTTGTAGATAAGGCGGCCAAGTTTGTGAATGGCGTCTTGCACTGTGAGCCTCATCCTTGTTCTTGGGCATTCCAGCCAGCACAGCTCTGATTGCCTTGAATCCAGCCCTGTCCACCAACAGTGCCGTCGGAAGGCCCCCAGACATGCCCAATAGAATTCGCTGGGCCTCCCAAATGTAAGCGTAGGGTATCGACTTGCGCTGTGGCCCAGAGCCAGTACGTCCAGCCACGGCATTGAGCGCTGTGTTGAAAAACATGCACTGAGCGTGATACGTCTCCCTGGGGTTTCCAGACTTGGCTTCGTATCGCATGATGAAATCCGCTGCGGCATCGGCCAATTCCATCAACCGCCTCGGCTCTATTCGTCGACAGTGAAAAGCCAACCTTTCCATAATCTGTGTGAAGTCCTCTGGTGCAAACTTCTTCATGGCTGTCGCCGCCCGGCCAGCGTATTTCGTCACGGCAGCTGTGGGCTCGATCTTGTCGGTTGTGTCTCGTAATCGCTTCTTGACGTACTGAATAATGTCGTCGAGGGTCGAGATTTCAGTGAAAGAGGAGCTCAGCCTCAAGAGATAACTGAGGATAAACATGGGTTTCGCCTCATCATCCTCCAAGAATAGCCGGCACCTCTCCTCGTCACTTTCAGCAAAGAGGATATTGATGTACTTGTTCAGATTCTCCTCTGTATGTCCGTTGTGATTAAGGACGGCCATTAGATTGTCCCATTGTTCCTTCGGAGGCAGTAAATCTGCAATGTCCTCGTTGTTCTCTGGATCGGCCTCGACCTGTCTATACAAGTGCATCTGAATCAGGACAATCGGTAAGCGCATGCTGCGGATAGCGGCAACTTGTCGCTGCATATTCCTGTTCGGTCGTTCGGAAGCAAGATACTGACGGAGGAGAACAGCCGGGCTCTGATCGCTCCATCCTTTCTGCATCTTCAGTCTCCGTTCGACCCCGTGGCGCAGATAGTTCGGCTCGAATACCGGCCCGGTTCGACGAGTCTTCTGCGCTCGATTCGGTTCATGGTGGTCTTGGTCTTTCAGCTCATCGATTCCTTCGCGCTTCTTCTCGGTGGCGAGTTGTTGCCTCAACGCAGTGACGGGGTGGTGGTTCAAAGTTCGACGACCGCTGAGCATCTCAGACTCGATATTGTCCAAAGTCGACGCATATCGGCAAGTTGCATGAGGTAAGGAACAAGCAATCTGCAAGCAATTGCTGTCAGCGCAACGCTCTGTAGAGCAAGGATCTCGGACATACCTTGGCATGGATTGTCACATTTTGCGACACCTGCCACCCTCGCCTCAACTCCCGAGTGGCGCTTCTCAGCATTTCTCCCTCATGTCTCCGAGGCCGGAATTTTTGTATCGGAGGGGATAAAGCGAGACCGGGATGTCTGTTCGTGTAATCCGGGACCTATGGATGGGAACGAGTTGGTCGCGGGACGTTGAACAATTTGCATGCGCCAATCGGGGTTATTGGATTACCAGGTCCCAACTTTAATTGCTAACCAATCCTGACGATGGAGTCAAGCTCCATCATCGGCCTCACGAGATAGGTGCTCGGCCGAGAAGGATGAAACAAATGATAAAGAATGTTTCTTAATTGAGTTTTTAGGCTCTATGTTCGTTTATGTGGTGGTTTCATATAGATTCACCAGAAGCCCGCCCTTTCATTCACAGACCTCTTTCAGTTCACCTCATAGCTCCCTAGTCCAAAAGAGACAAGGTAAAGTCACTTTTTCCTTTTCCTTTTTTGCTTCTACTTTTTGTATGATTTGGCTTTCCGTAGATACACCAGGTACCAGCCTTGAGTGTTTTTCTCTCTCAGTTATCTTGTGACTCCTTGTTTTTCTTGCTCTCCTTTTTCCTCCTCGGCCTTGTCCTTTCGCTTCTGGACCACCTCCCAGTTGTATACTCTAGCAATGGCGACCTCCATAGTCTACAGGTACTTAATCAGCAACTATACTGTAGGACCTAGAAACACATATGTAAATATACGTACCGTGATCTGTTCACGAAGAAAGTCCAAGTCCTCTTCGCAGTTCGACAAGCTCAGCTTCGCCGTCGACAGCTTCGAGCCCAGCAGGGTCTCGGCCTCGTCTATAGGATATGAAAGCATCACGTTGGCCTAAACCGAGTCAGCCTCGTTCACACACACCTGTCACGTGTGTGACTGTACCCCAAGCCAGATGTACACCTCCTCAGTCGCAGGGATATTCGCCTTCGAATACAGCGTGTCGTTAAGCTCAAACGTTGTCTCTATCGGCTCATCATCCTCCTACCCCGCCTGTCAGTTGTGGGCATCCTGAAGCAGCTGTGCAGTCCAAACCTTTCTTAGCTTGAGGAACTTGACCGAGTCGAGGGTCTTCTGAATGTCGGGAATCTTCTCCTTGAGGCCCCCCATCCGCTTCTGAAGATTCATCTCCATAAACTGGTACTTGCTGTCCGCCATCCACCGTCAGCACCTGTCCCATCTCCGCGCCTGGACACCCCAAGACCTGCGAGTGCCCTCTGGCTTCTCTGTCCGTCCGGATCGTCGAGAACTTACGAGATCATTTCTTGGAAGCTTCGCAGGGTAGGTTCGACGTCTTCTCGGGTGGTGACGTAGTCCTCGACCTTATCGACGAACGGGGCGTAGGGGATGCCCCGCGGATTGGTGGGCGTAGCATCTTTACTATTCAGAGTCAGCGGTTGCAGGGGAATCGAGACATGCAGCTCCTTTGTGCGCTTACCTTGACGCCGCCGCCTTGCCTTGTGTCGCCATGTTGCTGGTATGGACCCGTCGAGAACAGGTCAAGGTATGGAAAGCTGTTGTTGGGCGAGCACAGGTGGGTTTTGCGACAAGGTGACATTTCGTCAGTGGGGGATTGACCGAGGTGGGGTTCACCGAGGTGAGCGGTGAGGAGGGGTATTCTCATGGAGCTCAAGGAGCTGTTTCTAAGTACCCAGCTATATACTCTACTCGTTCTATTATTCGTTTAGAAATATTAACTATTCAAGTTTAAAACTGAGAATAAGAGGATTTACTGAGTACCATCTAACGAAGTTACTGCGTCAAATATTACCTCCCATGTCCAGGCCGGGGAATAGAAGACAACGTCCATTCACTTCATGAGATAGAATTGGGAAGTTTCAGTGTAGGCTTAATAGCAGCGATTTTCAGGTCTACAAACTCCAAGGACTGAGTTTCCCACCCTCTCTTTGGAGTGTTGTTTCTCAACATTCTTGGTAAAGTGATCAATGTTAGTACAATAGATGAATGCAATGAAGCTCCATTCTCAACCCATTCCCCTAACCGAAAATAAACCCGCTATTTCTCGTGAGCTACCACCAACGCCTGTCAAGAAAGTCTTCAAACAAGCAGATGACGTGCGACCCAACCGACATAAACTCGTGTAGCATGATCCAGCGCAATGATGAGTAAAAGCGCATCCACAACAGGACTAAATCACCAAGGAAGCAATCACTTTAGTCCGTCCGCTTCTTTCCTTCTCCTAAGTCGCCAGTTTCAGCACTTTTTATCACCACCTTGGGCCGCAGTGTGGGCCTCGGGGCTCTCCTCCTCGTCCCAGTCATCATCAATATGGTTCTCGTCCCAGTTGTCAACTTCCTCCTCCAGAGTTCGAGACCGACTAGGACCCTCGACGACGCCAGTCTCGTGGCCCTCACCAAGCTCAACATCACCCTGGTCCTCGCCCGGGACGGCAGTGTACCGTCTGCGTTGTCTCTTTCGCTCGAGCATGCGCTTGTGGTACCAGGTGCAAAGACCAAGGCCAGCAAAGCTTCCAATGATATTTGCAACAATATCATACAAGTCGAATTCTCGGCCATTGTCGAGGAAGCCCTGCACAAATTCGGAGCCGACGCCGAGCACGAGAGTGCAGACGACCAGGGTCATGTTCAAGGTGCGCCGGCGGCTGGTATCGACAACCCAGTAGAATACGGTCGTGAGGAGGAATAGAGTGAAAAAATGGAGCACTTTGTCGTTGACATATTGGCCGAGCTGAACCGTTGTCAAACCGGCGTACGCGGCGATAAATAATAGCAGCACAAATGCGCCTGGGGATGTCAGTTTCATACAATCCATTTCTAGCCCGCGCGAGCTTCACGGTCGGGGGAAGACAATCGAGGCCAACCGCAACAAAGAGCCAGCGCAAGCATGGGGTGATGACGTACCTGCAAAGGGAAGTCGTATTCTCATGGTGGATAACTGGAGCTGAAGAAGGTAGAATTCGAGTAAAGCCGGGGTGTGACGCCGAAGCACGTCAGTCTTGTGCACTGAAAAGTGTTCTGATTGAAGTTGATGCCCAGCCGGATATATAGCGTGTGGTTGACTGAAGCAACTCTTCAAGAATGAAGGTGGAGGAACTTGAGGGCGAGGTTACGACAGCTATTCCGTTGGCGGAGAGGCTGGGATTGACCAGGCACAGAACAAGGGAGCTGCCACATTGCATCTGTGGCTTGAGACATGCCATGTGGCGGTGCAGGTCCAGAACGACAGGGATTGCATCAAAGGTACCAATTGAAAGGTAACAAATGGGGTCGATAACGGGGGAACTTGATGCAAGCTGTGGCAGCCCCAGGCGCAGTAGCTCCGTTTTTACTTGGCAATTTGGTGCCTTTTCATACTGGTGCTGGTGATCTCATGGACCCCATCCCACTGCAAGGCGCTTCCCCATGTTCCCAATCTCGTGTATGACTGGTTGAAGATGATCTGGGGTGGAAGAAAGCTGGCTTTGTTCTTTGGGGTCAAACTGCTACGTTTGTGGCAGTATCTGGGTAGAAGACGTTGAGAATCGGGTATGGCAGATTGTTTGGACGAAGCATGAATGAAGACAATAGGCAGGGTTGAACCCGAATTATCCAGGATAGGATAATAAATGTACGCCGGGCAACTCAAACAGTCTTCACATGAATACCAACAAGGTGCTGGAATAGAGGGAACGGACCCTGTGGGCATCTCACGTGATTGTTCCAATGACCCAGATGACAAAGACAGCGGAGGTCCTTGTACATCATCGGCCCCGAAACGGAGCCCCAGTCACGGAGTACGGAGTACGTCCCGGACAATCGATCAGAGGGGAGACCGTGCCGATTGCCGTTTGAACGCGTCAAGAAACAGATGCGGAGCAGTGATTCAACAAGCCGAGGACTGTTTTCACAGCATCAACCGCGCTACATCACTGTGTCTTGGCAGACATCCTCCTGAGTCGGCCTCTCCAGGTCCTCGGTACCAGTACCTCCCCCCCGCGAGCCCCCGCGAAAGTCAGCACAACCGCCCTGGAAACCCGCCTGAAGAGGCCTAGCAGGCTACCAGTCCAGCGCGCGCCAGCGGCCAGCTCAGTCAAGGAAAAGTCTCCGCTTCGGGAAAGGTGCAAGCCTCCCCCCAAATCCTCAACCTCACCTCTTGAACAGACGACAAAACGGCCCATCGCGATCCATCAAAACAACGCCTTCACCTTGGCTATTCGTCGCGAAACTCGGCCCGCCATCTCTGTCGATGTCGCTCTTTTGTCCCATGCAGTCTTGATCCTCCCAATCGCCCTCGGTCCGGCCGCACGCGAGCGCATCTCGTTGCGCATGGCGACTCGCGCCCCGTCGTCGCTTCCATCGCCCCGGGCCCATCATGTCGCTCCCCAACGGCCAGCCCGTCTGGCATCCTCCCTCCCTACAGCATGCAAACAGCAATAGAAGTCTACCGCATCTCGATGATGTTCCTGCGCGCACGCAGACCCCCGTCGATAACTCGGTCACCTTGATGCCTGAGGCACCACTTGATATCGAAGAAGAGAATCGACGCGCCCTCTTCGCCGATCTGTATCGCAAGACCGAGGACAAGGTCGCGCTGCTCTTTGGCGAGGATGGCTCATACGACTATGCCGCGATCAACGCTCTCCGCCGCCTGCCGGCCCCCTCCGCCACCATTATCCCTCCCGCGACCGATCACGAGCCCATCAAAGAGCCTCCGCTGAAGAAGGCGAAGCGAGCCATCGATGAGGATGACTACGACGACGATGATGAAGACGAGGATGAGCCCGCGCAACCCGCGCCCAAACCGCAGTCTTCCGCCACCGCCGCCAACACTCTACTCTCCCCCTCGAAATCAGGGAGCTCGCCAGTTCACTCGGTGACATCACCCGGCAAGCAGGGCGACAAGTCCAAAGATAAGTCCGGCGAAGATGCCATCAAGAAATTGGAAGAGGCTCGCACAGCCACCGAGGAGGCAGCGCGGAGGAGCTTCCACACCATATTTCATACTCTCGAAAATGACCGTGCGGCAATGCTTGAGCAACAGCAACTGGAAGACTCCGAGAAGCAACTCCAAGCCGAAATGGATCACAACCACCACCCAAATCACAGCCACAATCATGCCCCGAATCAAGGTTCCCTCAGCAGCGCGAATCTCGGTGCTTCCAGTCTTACTCTGAAGCATCTCATCGCCCGAATAGACATGAAGCGAGACCAGGTTCGCGCCTCTGATGCAGAATTGAGACTGCTCATGAATGAGGTCCGCAAGAATCGAAGTAAATGGGCTAGCGAGGAGAATGTGAACCAGGAAGAGCTCTACGAGGCCCTAGAAAAGGTCTTGACGGAGCTCAAGGCGCATACCGAGTATTCAACTCCCTTCCTGAACAGGGTCAACAAGCGAGATGCCCCAACCTACTACAACTGTGAGGCACCAAGCCTAACCACGTCCCCGCGCCGCTAACATTTACCAGTTATCAAGAACCCCATGGACCTCGGTACCATGACCAAGAAGTTGAAGAGTCTAACATACAAGTCCAAGGCCGAATTTGTCGTGGATCTTAACCTGATCTGGGACAACTGCCTGAAGTTCAATCAGGACATGAACCACCCGTTACGACGTATGGCGAATGGAATGAGAAAGGAGGCAGAGAAGCTCATCCCCTTGATTCCCGACCTCGTCATCCGCTCCCGGGCCGAAGTTGAAGCTGAGGAGCGGCGAAAACAGAATGGCGGCGATGACGACGGCGGAGATGACTCTGACGATGAACCCATCATGTCGTCGCGCGGCCGCAAAGCCGGCTCAAAGGGGACAACCAAAGCCAGAAAAGCACACAACGAGAAGGAAGATACACCAGCCATTGATCAGAAACCCATATTACAGGTGAACGGTCTTCTCGGAAAGGTCAGGGAGGGCTCTGAAGTGGATGGAAGCAACGGATTCGCCACTCCGATCGCTGGGTCAATCACACCAGGTGGTGTCAACGGTCACTCGGGAATCGGAAGCAATGCCGATGCCATGGATATTGATGGGCCGAGTCTCAACGGAATGGCTTTGAACTCAGCGTTTGGAGAGGCTGCTGAGCAAGCATACGAGGACGAAGAGTACAAGGTCTGGAAACAAACGACTAAGAAAGACCGTGCTCTGGTGGCCAAGGAGCGATACCAACTCTTCAAGGACAACAAGTTCAACATCGAGGCTCCCGCATTGGTCCGTACCAAGAATGGGATGCGACGGTTCCTGAAGCGCCAAAGGGAAGCAGAGGCACAGGGCATCATCACAAATGCCCAAGCAAACTCAGCCGCCGTAGCCACAGAGGACGGGGCGACAAAACCAACCGAGACCCTAGCCGAGGAGATTGAGGAGGAGGCGGAGAAGGTGATCCCTGATTACTACGATGCCCAGAGCAACATCCCCGACATTCACCCAAAACTCCAGTGGATTGAGGATGGAGAAGGGCAAGTCATTAATCAACACGAGGACTTCCTCCGCCTGGTTCCCCCTGGGGGTTTCGTTGCGCCGCAGGGTCGCTTAACCAAGAAGATGGACGAGAACATCAACCAAATCCAAGAAACAAGAAAACTTGCAACAAGGATTTCGGTGATCAAGCAGATGCAAGTCCAGACTCAGGTAAGATTCTTTTGACTTGTAACAATGGACTCTACTAATGACACTTAGGTGTATACGAACCAATTCCCCAAGTCCAACTCGGACCCCTTTGTCGAGCAAGATATTGAACCGCATTTCATATCTGATGATGGTCCTGTAATGGCGCCCGAGACCTGCCAGAATGCACTCAAGCGTTCCATTGCCAAGATTCTTTACCACACTGGCTTTGAGGAGCTCCAGCCTTCTGCCATTGACACCTTCACTGGGGTCGCATCTGATTACTTCCAAAAGTTGATCCGAACATTCAACGTCTATAACCAGTCAGAGAAGAAGGCAGCATCAGCTGCAGAAGGGTCCAAATTCCAACCCCGATTCACTCCAGAGGAGGTAATCCTGCACACCTTAGATGAGAACGGCCACGACATCGCCTCCTTGGAAGCGTACGCCCGAGATGATATTGACAGACTCAGCTCCAAGCTGGGCGGTCTTCACGAGAGGATGAAGATTCATCTCACAGATCTACTCCGTCCCGCTCTATCACAGGATGCAGGCGCTGATGGAGTCGGTGCCTTCAAGGATGGCAGTGAGCAATTCGTTAGCGGCGACTTTGCTGAAGATCTGGGCGAGGACTTCTTTGGTTTCCGAGCCCTGGGCCTGGACAAGGAGATGGGACTCGATATGATCTCTGTGCCCCTGCACCTACTACAGACCCGGGTGCGCAACCAGTACCAGATGCAAACCCAGACGACTGGCGAGACAATAACCGATCTCATTGAACCCTTGTCGGCTTCAGACCCAGTTACCAAGGAGAACATTCAGGACCAGATTGGACTGGTCAAGAACTTCTTCCTGGCTAAGCTGCACGCTAATGGCGATCAGCCTCTCGTTGAGGATGAAGACCTTCCAACCAAACAGAAGAAACCTCGTCCTCGTCTGGGTGCAAGTGGAAAGATTGTCACGGCTCAGAAGCGGTCTCCCAAGGAGCAGATGGCGCTCGCCAAGAAGAAGAAGAAGATGGAGGCGGCAGCAGCCGAGGCCAAGGCCAATGCCTCGCCCGACAAGGGGGCAGTCTCCAATACTCCTGGCAAGAAGAAATCGATGACGGTGACGACCGGCACAGCGCCCAACCCTGCGGTGCTCGCCCTCGCCCCCAGCATGGAAAGGCGGGACAGCACTCAGAGTCAGGGCAATGCCAGCCAGACGGACAAGGACGACACCATCGGCATGATGAGCCCAGAGAGCATTGCGCAGTAGGCCAAGCAAGGCTTCCGGTAACTCTCATCATGGAGGAGAGAGGGCGTTTGTTTACCAAGACAAGACATCCATTGTTGCTCACAACCTTGACTACGATACGATGTGTGCTCAGTTTAGTCAGTCCATCCATCTGTCCATGGAGATGGAGGTGGATGTGGCAGGCCATGTTTACTATTGCGCTCAGTTCAGACCATGTTATCTGACAGCGAAGCAAAACCAACAAGACAAGAGAGCGTGCAAATCCCATCGAGCTTCTCTTTGATTCACAATAATCATGTATTATTTTTTCCCTGCATCTATTTACTCTCAAACATTCTCATACCCCCCAAATATGGCGGTCGTCACTGGAAAGGTGACATCGTTGCCTCTCTCATTGCCTCTTATCTCGGTCGACTCATCTCACACATTCATCCGCCGCCTTTATTCTACCTCCAAGAGGCCTGGACAATCGAGGCAGCACCTACACGACATAAAGGGAAAGATGAGCATGCCCCCTTGAACGACTACACCAGCAACACCAAGCGAGATGGATTTATTCAAGATGGCCTCTTTACCCCTTTTTTTTTTCCCTTTGCCCTTCTCTTTCTCTCTCGACATTGGCCATTTGGACAAGAAGACAAAAAGCAATACGTGGAAGGGGGTCGGTTTGGCATTCTTTTCCACAACTGCCCGGCGCACGGAAAGGCTCACGCCAGATGGATGGAAGAAATGAAAGCGAGGCTCTCGAGGTTCTTTATTTTTGGTCATTACCCAACACCCCCTTTTTTTTATTTGTCTTTGATGAGACCCAGGTGGGCTCTTGTGTTTTTGTTATATACGATGAATGGGTCTTTTTTTTTATTTTTGGTTTCTCGTTTTTGCTAGAAGGGAACTGAGTAGCCTGGCTCAAGGAAAGGTCATGGCTAGGATTGATGGATGGACGAATGAAATCGTGATGGAATGGAAATCGGATTTGATTGATGTAACGCACGGGCTGGGAGATGCCACGAAGAAGATGATGGATACCTGGAGGGGGAGAGATGGACGGCCGTGCGGGTTCGAAAGCTGATGGTAAAAGGCAGCACGTTCCAGAGGCTGCTTGCTTGCTTTCTTGATTAGAATAGGTAGGCAACCAATAAGCCTTGAAACAATATGGTTCATACATATATTTGTCGATGTGAAGTCGGTATATCACGTTCATGATGAGCCACGACGAGGGAAACACACAAAGTTGCTGAAGATTGTTGTATTCAGCTTCAACTACTTCTCAATGAAGTAGTGATCTAGTCCATCCGAGGCCCTTTCGAAAAGGGAAGCCCAAAGACGACTGATTTGAGAAGATCAAGACCAATCCTCTTTGATATCAAAAAAAAAAAACTAATAATAAGAAACCACAGAAATTTTCCCAACTCCCACCACCTTTTTTCCAGCCAATCCATTTTTTGTTGAAGGATTCTCTTTGATATCCCGACCTTATAAAGACCATACTAAAAAAGCAAACTAGGTATTGCGCCTTGATGAAATGCATGCTGTTGAAAAACGTTTCGCCGTTTGCCTCATCCATGTTAAATGCGTACGTTTGTTGTGTTGAATTAGATACACCCCCATCATCCCAAGGGGGTCATCTTTTGAGTAGGTAGTTGAGTGTTAGGCATCTTAGATGCCGGCATCCAGACGCCAGCCCTCAACGGGGAGGGGGAAGGTGTTGCACCAGGCGGAAATCTCCTTCTTGAGCTCGTTGATCTTCTCAACCTCACCGCTGGCGACCTTGGCCTTGAAGTCCTTGAGCTTGTTGGCCTCCTTGGGCAGGGCACCCTGAACCTCCTTGCAGATCTTGATGGACTCGTCAATGTACTTGGCGACACGCTCAAACTCCTTCTCGCCGAAGCCACGCGAGGTCATGGCAGGGGTACCGATGCGGATACCGCAGGGGGTGAGGGCGCTCTTGTCGCCGGGGATGGAGTTCTTGTTGCAGGCAATGTTGATCTGCTCAAGGACGGCCTCGACACGGGCACCGTCGAGGCTGTGCTGGCGGAGGTCGACCAGGACCATGTGGCTGTCAGTGCCGTCAGAGACGAGCTTGTGGCCGAGGGTCTTGAAGGTGTTCTCCAGGGTCTTGGCGTTGGAGACGACCTTCTCCTGGTAGGCCTTGAAGTCGGGGCTGGCAGCCTGCTTCAGGGCGACGGCCAGGGCAGTGATGGTGTGGTTGTGGGGGCCACCCTGGTGACCAGGGAAGACGGAGAAGTTGATGGGGTTCTCGAGGTCATAGAGGGTCTCCTTGCCGGTCTTGGCGTCGACGGAGCGGACACCCTTGCGGAAGAAGATCATAGCACCACGGGGACCACGGAGAGACTTGTGGGTGGTGGTGGTGACAATGTCGGCGTACTTGAAGGGGGTGGGGATGACCTCAGCAGCGATGAGACCGGAGATGTGAGCCATGTCGACGACGAGGTAAGCACCGACAGAGTCGGCGATCTTGCGCATACGCTCGTAGTCAATGAGACGGCAGTAAGCAGAGGTACCGGCAACCAGAACCTTGGGGCGGTAGAGGATGGCGTTCTTCTGGAGGGTATCGTAGTCAATGATACCGGTCTCGAGGTCGACACGGTAGGGCATGGTCTCGAAGTAGGTAGAGACAGCGGAGATCCTGGATTATCATATTAGTTCCAAGCTCAACTTCCCAATTGAGTCTATCGTCACTCACTTTCGCTGGGGAGTCTGGTAACCGTGGCTCAGATGGCCACCGTGGGGGAGGTCAAGACCCATGAGACGGCCGTGAGGGGGCATGATGGCCTGGTAGACCTGGAGGTTGGCGGGGGATCCAGAGAGACACTGGACGTTGACACCCCACTTCTCAGAGTCGAGGTGGAAGGCCTCGAGGGCACGGCGCTGGCAGAGAAGCTCGATCTGGTCAATGTGCTGGTTGCCACCATAGTAACGAGCACCGGGGTAGCCCTCGGAGTACTTGTTGGACATGGGGGAGCCAAGAGCGTCGAAGACGGCGCGGGAGGTGATGTTCTCGGAGGCGATGAGAACGATGGACTCGCGCTGGCGCTGGATCTCATCCTTCTGTGGAGGGTGTAAGCCATTGTCACCATTTCAAATGTCAATGGGTCAAGACGTACCATGATGGAGGCGACCTCGGGGTCGGAGTCGAGGAGAGACTTCTCGAGCATCTAGAGAAGAGGTGAGTCAATCATTCGATATGTTTGGAGGGGTAATGGAGGGGAAGCTTTACCTCCTTGTGCGACTCGGAGAGCGCATAGTCGGCAGTGAGGGGAGCCATTGTGATGGTTTGAGGTGGGATCGAAGCTGTCAAGATGTTTCTTGAGAGTGTGGGAGGGATGGGATGAAGAGGAGGGAGAGGAAAGGGACAAAAAGGTGTGGGAGGAACGAAGGTAAAAAGTAGTTATAGTAGCTCGAGGAAAAATTTCGTTACGGCTCCCGAGCGAATGCGGCCACACAGAGACCACACACGGTAAAATACCGAACGGGCGCGGCGGGGTTACTTGGAGGTGCGGGGTCTTTTTCATTGGCGGGGCCTCCGATAATGGGAGATGGACGGTAAGGATGATTCACAGCTGAGTGCAGCTACCCTGTAGGTTAGCTGTTTGTTAGTTGTTTTGGCCTGTTTGTTGATATGACGCTGATATTTTCTGCTGTCTCAGTCTTGAGTAATATTCATTTACTGGTGTTCTTCAAGTTGTGTCGTGTTCTGTTTCCCAACTGCTAACCGTCAACTACGTGTAAAGCTTAACATCACATGTGCTGACTTCATCATCTTCCATCTCACTCAACCTCAACAACCACTACCACCAACACCATGCACCACTACACATCCCGAACCATACCCTGCCATCACATCGTCACAACACGCCAATGACACGCCAAGCAAAGTAAATGCCGAATTACGAAGTTTGTCCGCATCTATTTAACGACTCTACCCGAAGCTGCTGTACCTCCAACGGCGTGTCGTCCCGCAAAGACCGATCACGTTTCTCCAACAAGGTGAAGCACCCCGCGTTGAGATGGGCAACGCACACACCGACGAGCCTCCCTCCCTCAGCCCATTAGAAACCCACATTTCACATCCAGACCAGAGCTCCAGACACCAACATTCGCCCTTCTTGAGCATCATTGTCTGGCTTCCAGTCATCCGAATAGGGCCTAGTCCCCATTCAGCCTTAGTCGGTGTGGCTCAGTTGGTTAGAGCGTTGGTCTCATAATATGACTTGACCTCAGGTCAGGGACATCCAAAGGTCGAGAGTTCGAGCCTCTCCACCGACAAACCTTTTGCCGATGGCCCGTCCAGGGGTCGTCTCTTTTTTTCGTGGGGTTGTCAACAACTCGCTCCCATTCTTGAGAGCTTTCCCGAGTGCCGCTCCCCACAAGCACATGGTTCAACAACCAAGTGTCCAGTCGGTGTGGCTCAGTTGGTTAGAGCGTTGGTCTCATAGTATGATTTGGCCCCAGGTCAGAGTAATCCAAAGGTCGAGAGTTCGAGCCTCTCCACCGACAAAACAAGCTTGTCTACTCGACAAGCGTCCCTTTTTGCTGTTGCGAGCGGCTGAGCGGCTGAGCTTGCATCTTGTAGCGAGAGACACCAGCTCTCGGCAACCGCTGTCAGGTCCACTGGCATCAAACCAAATACCAGTCTCAGCCAGTAGACGGGTCGATGGCCTTGTCTCACCTCGTTTCTCTTTTTTCTCCCCTGGCCTCAAAGTCATCACACCTCTATGTTCCACAACTGCATCATTACACAAGCCAAAAGGACGAGGAGGCTTCGGGCAAAGGTGAGACAGGCAGAGATGTGCAGCATGTACCGTGCGGTACAGAACGAGGCAAGGGAGCTTGGGCTGCTCTGTGGCTGCCAGAGCCGTGCATCTAGATTCAAGGGATGTGCATGGCAACCCTTCTTTTATCAGTTTCGGACCAACCGCCCCAGTGGCGGTCTGTTGTGTGTTCCTGGTGCATGACAAGATGGCTTTTTGGCGCCGGAATGTGATTTCTAAAAGCCATCACCGCTCCAACGCACGGGAGATGTAGCCGCGGGAAAAAAAAGCAAGCCACCGAGAGAGTGCGTCAGGTGTTGCCAATCCGGCCAGTTTCAGAATGTGCCGTTGTTAACAGAGTTCAGCCAACCCAAACTTATCCGGAGGCAGCTGTTCCTGAGTAATTGACATTAACACCTTGAGCGCGCGTTGACTGAACTGTTGAAGGAGAGGTTGGCCTCCATGTTACCATGCCGACTCCAAAGTGGCGCTGACCTGAGACTTTGACGAACATGATTCTAGAAAGACTGGGGTCGCCATGACAGAATAAAACACCGTCTTCACTAGCCATTACTCGGGTTAGAGTTCCCAAGGTATGGGGGAATTGACATGCCAGTGCCCAAGGCACCCTGGCTATCAATGGGCAGCAACTTCTATTTGTCTAGGGAGATCCCGAGACCTAAACCAGATTCAGTGGAGGGGGAAATAAAGGGCAATAAAAAAACAGGAGAGGAGGAAAAAAAAAAAAATCCTACCTGACTCAATAGACATAGAGTCCAATGACACAACAGTTAAGAACTTCAGAACAAGGTTGAGACTGGTGGTTGACAGGCTTCTAGTCACATGACCGTGTGACAATGAGGAGACAGCCTCTTCAATGCTGATGATGAGGTGCTTCTAGGCGATTACGCTAGCACACATGAACAGCTGCGCACAGTTAGTGGGCCGGTAGTTGTCAGAGACGGCCTCGAGGCGTGCGTTAGCGGACCCCTCGGGTCTTTGGGGTAAGTCGGTAATGAACGGAGATGCTCAGGGACTCGGGGGCGATGACGGAGGAAGCTGTCCAAGGACTGACTCGTCTCAAGTCGACCAGTCGTTTCGTCCATCCGCCCTCTCGAGGAACAGACTGATCCCGGCGCAGGCTGCTCGCTGCGTTCGGGCTCTATGGGGGTTCCCAAGCGTGGAGAGACCAAGCATGGAGGCTGGGGGACAGGGGGACCCAACGGCTCTGCTGACCCGTTGCCGGTACGGTACGTAGCCTGCCTGTCGAGACGGCAGCCCAAGCAAGCAAGAGCTGGCGCGATCTGTCGGGTGGAGAGATCCCTGGTGATGAATGTCTCCCCCATGTCCTGCAGGGCCCAGGCAGGTCCAGTACGTAAACGTTGGGGCCCTGGCCAGATTGGCAGATCACCTCCCATCGGATAATTAAGCCGTACAGGCCGAGGCGAAGGATGATGATGAGGGTGTCGCCTACCAGGGCCAGTGAGGCTCCCGAGACTTGGCTTCATTCGAGCGCCAAATACCTCGTCGGCGCAAGCAATAGACGGGCATTTGTCCAGATAGATGCGTTGCCATCCGCACAGCTGCGTCGAACCGCGCCGAACACGTGTGACTCCCCCGTCTC
Source organism: Fusarium oligoseptatum (assembly GCA_003946995.1). Taxonomy (NCBI): domain Eukaryota; kingdom Fungi; phylum Ascomycota; class Sordariomycetes; order Hypocreales; family Nectriaceae; genus Fusarium; species Fusarium oligoseptatum. Next base: position 58,005 of record NKCK01000114.1, read on the forward strand.
CTCAAGCATCCACTTTTTGCTGATTTCCATGGTGGTGGCCACGCCCACCAGGGCTGGCTGGGCTGGCTGGGCTGGCTGGCTTTTGCTGTTGGATCACCTGGGGAGCCCGGGCCGGGGCGACTTCCCCCATCTGGTCTTGTCGACTTCCTGGCGCCTCTGGCCTATCCCATTGCAGAGCCAGACGGGGATGGAAGAGAAGAGAGCAGAACCAACCGAACGAGGAACCAAGCCTAGTGGGCGGGCATGAACTGGAAATGCAAGAGAGAACAGTGGGCGTGGAATCTGACACAGGCAATAACGGAGAGGGCAGCCCTCCTTGTTGGGGCGTCCCCTGAGCGAATGGGATCGCCGGGGCTCACAAAACACGAAGCGCAGACAAGATGAGGAAGAGAGAGAAGAAAAAAAGCAAGTTCGCATGGGAGGGACGTGGGATGGTGGTGGTGGTGTCGTGCGTGCGGCACAGGCCAATTTTTATCAGCTAGCACATTTACAGCACTGGCCGTTGAGCAGTCAGTTCCTGGGCGCGCTGAAACGAGCACAGCTCGTGGGGAAAGAACCGAGGTGAATGGGCCAGGGCGATATCTTGCGCCGGGATGGAAATGACCGAGCAGATGCAGTATCGATGCCAGAGTTAGATCCATCGTAACGTGAGGAGTGAGTGCTTGGCTGTTGTGCGCCATAGGTGGTACTATGTAACGTTCGCGGAACGGCCACGGAAGCCGACTGCAGACACCCAAAGTGCAGCCTTATTTGGTGGACTGAACGGGAGTTGACAACGCCGGCCACTGCCAAGTCGCGCCGTGAAAATGTTCGAGTACCTATCCGTATTGTATTTGTAGAGGAATAAACATAGTTTCGATATGTATGTTCCAGGGTAGTTTCACCCTTCAGGCCCATGTAATTGTTTTTCGCGAAAAAATCGACAACAACCTACGCGAGAGCCGTAAATATCTCTGGGTGAACTACGGGTCAAAAATCGTGGGGAAAAGGCAGAGGCTGGAGCACACCATACCCAGGTAAGCCGTATCACCACCACATCCGCATACATACACGCTCAAAGCTCCAGCAGCGGTGCGTTGTACTGCCGATATGAAATGTCCCCCGCGCAATGTGGGATCTGGCGGTTTCCCTCTACGTACCTATTTTCAAACCAAAGCCAAGAAAAAGCAAATGGCTACGTGGTTGCGGCCAGCCTGCAGTTACACCTGCACACCTGCGCTGCATCGCGCCGCGGTGCACACTGCAAGCTGCACGCTGCTGCGGCAGCAGGAGACTTGCAACCGATGGGAAGACAGGGCCTGGCCAGCGGTCGGGAAGGGGTGGGACATCATCCATTCGATAAACGACGACGACGTGCGCTCGCGCTTCTTATTATTTTTTTTTTATCAGGCGTCGGGTGTTTGTGTTTCTTTGGCCGTCCAGCCCAAACACTATCGTCGCCCAGTCCATCCGTCAGTCCCACCCAAAAGATCACCTCCACTCATTTATCCAGGCCGGTACGTACCCAAGGAAGGTATCGGCGGGCAGCCAGCCGCCGCCCGCAGTCCTGCATCAGCATGGATGGATCCATGGATGGCAGCCCCCCCGGCCCAGACAGACAGAAAAATATGCATGTCCACACCTCCCACCGGCATCATCATCATCATCTCTTCTTCCCCACCCTTTCTTCCCCACTGCACAGCTTTGCGTTCCCACAGCTTTGTCCAGCGGCCCCTGTTCAGAAGGAGCCACCCCTAGTTGCCTTAGTGTCTCTTGGTTCACACGCCCCCTCCTTCCCCCCAGCGTCCTTTTCCCACCCTCGGCCCACTTTGTCACCTCCCGTCCATCTCTATCCATCGCATCGCATCGTCACCTCCATCCTGTCTTTGGGCTGCCTGTCTGCCTCTCACCTCTGATTGCTGCCGTGGCTACCCATCCCCATCAGAGAGCAACGAGCCTCACCTCCGCCCGTGACCAACCCTGGTATCCACACAGCCGGCATCCATCCACCCGTCCACACGAATCGACCTCGCACACCACACCTTTGTCCATTTTTCGCCCTTGCACCCCTTGTCCCCTGTGGCCCGGTTTGCCCTTGATCCATGGGGCTCGTTGCAGCCCTGGCTCCCTTATTAGCTTCCCGGCGGCTGCGGTCACGGTCGCGACGCTGACTTCGAGGCTCGCGAGACGTTGCTACTGTTCATCCAGGCGTTGTTAGCGTCTAGAGTTTCGTTGCAGAACACATGCACAGGGTGCACATCTGTTGAGTTGACCTCATCCAGGAACCGCCTTGCCCGATACTTTGCATCCATATTCCACATACGACCCGGGATTAAAGTTGGAACAGCCACGATACGATGCAATTGCCTTGTCGTTAAACTTTGCTTCATCTAACAAGCGCACTGCCGCCGCGGCGCCTCACCTCAACCGACTGACGGCATCGCACCTGGAGTGCAAAGCTTGTCCGCCCCTCGAGGCACGCCGGTCAGCCAGTGTTCGCCATTGCTGTTAAAACCCTTCTGTCAGTGAAACCCTCGCGCTGCGCTGCGGCTGAATCATGGATTGCCCACCGACCACCTTGTCATTCCTTTTTCTTTCGATTCTTGCGGATCCCGTCATGTCGCGCTGTGAATCTCCACGGCTCCGCTCATTACGACGCGGCTCTTGTGAGCGCGATCCAATCTCTTCTGACCCCAGAACGATGCGCGCTTGCGGTTGAGATTTATTGTGGCTTTTCTCGAATTCCCGAATCGAATTACAAGCATCGACTCCATCTTCGAGACCTTTTGTGCAGGTTGGTACTTGTGCGATAAGTTGTCGACATGGCTGATAGACGATGACCTCCTCGCACAAGACGTATCTCTTCGTTTGCTTGATGACTATGCGACGCAAGCTGTACGGCTATGTACTCATTAAGTACGAGTTACAAGGGAGGCATCCGCATTCAACGGGACGTGCTGTCCTTGGTAAATATATCGAGGCACGGGTTTTGCTCGTACGTTGTAGCATCTTCGTCATTGTCACTTGACAGGGCCATGGCGCTACCTTGGGCCCGGGAACCCCCTTTTTACTCCCGCTCGTTTGTTTCCCTGGTCAATCTCATTCTCCCCCAGCCCTCCAAAACCAAAACAAGCCGAGGCCATGCTCCGAACGGCTTACGAGAGAGATGGCCCGAAACACGTGGGTGACTTCCGGAACAGCTTAGCGGCGACCCCGGGAAGCGGTGAAAAGATTAGCCATTCCCCTTCCTGCACGTCCGAAGCCACCACCGCCTCGATCCGGCTGTGGCCATCCAGCCTCCCCAAAGCGTGCTCCAGTCCACCAGCAAGCTGGTTACCGCTCTGCCGCTATCATCATCATCATCATCCTCATCCTCATCGTCCCTCATGGAGCTTTCTGGAAGCTTGTACTCATGCTCGTCTCCGAATCTTGGTTGCGCGTCAACTCTGGATATGTTGTTGCAATTTCTGAGGTCTGAATGCGCATCCGGTCAGATCAGGCTACAGAGGATCCAAGATAGTTGCTCTGATCAAACGATGAACAACATCTCGTTGCGCCACGCTATCTGCGACAAGATACGCAGCACAGCAGCGCCTCTCCCTGCCAAAGCGCACAGATAAAGCGTCCTTGTTGCTCTCTACCTCTGCCGTTGTCTCGCCTCCCTGTCCTGCCTGACTTTGACAGGGCAGCGGTACGTACCTGTCTCCAAGGGTTCTTGGCATATTCAGATGCGCCACGCAGAGCTCGGACGTGCGTCTTGGCCGGGTTTAATCGCCCAGCGGTGCTGTTTCGCTTGGCACCGAGAGATGAACACCACAGGGCGACCAGGGCATCGATGCGCGACTTTATGCCTTCATAAATCGACAACCTTCCACTCGCTTCACCACTGCACTGCATCTGCGTGAGAGCATATGTATGTAGGCCGCATTGGACGTTGGACGTTGAGAGATAATACCAGCATCGATGCTAGTCTCGTTTGACTCCGTAAAATGCCCGAATTTTCTCAATCGTCAGTGCCCTCCCCTGACGAGCGGAGATCTCCCCAAAATGGATGGATCAACGACTCATTAGCCAGCCGCTGGACGTTTCTTTGTTGAGTCAAGGCTGGATGGGTGCCTCATGGAGAAGTGTCGAATATCTGTCTTGAAAGTGCAAAGGGATAAAAAGGAAAGGCAGCGAGCTGCCTGAGCAGGTCCGAAATTGTCACGGCTTACCCGCCGATCACTCCGCTGCAGACTCCTCGAGTCCTCACAATGTCTCTTGTGATGGAGAGTTGTGTGTGTCTGTGTCTGTGTGTCAGCCGCCTTCAGTGTCCTGGAGCCTCAGCGATGGGCCTAGGGGCCACCCCAGGTGCCGAACGCGCCACTGACCCGTCCGTCGCAGGCGAGACAGGACCCGAGAGCTGCTCACATTATCTCATACCTGCGAGGTACGGGGGTACTTGGACTTGGGATGGGATGCCGCCGCCACCACTCTCGGCCGCTGCACCTGGCGCTGGCTCTGGCGCTGCCACCAGGACGATTTGCGGGTACAGCTGGGCCAAGGCCGGTCCCGCTAGGCCATCCTTCTGGGGAGGGCATCGGGAAGTGAGCGACCTTAGCTTGCGGGCTGGAACTCTGTGTGAGAGCGTGCGTTGAGAGGACGGGGAGGGTGTGTGTGGGCGCGTGCGAGAGCTCCAAGGTTGCCCCAGTACGTATCTCCGCATGGTTCTGTTGACGGGTCCAGTGTGGCACTCCCAGGAGGGCATGCCCAAGGGCCGTAAATAAAGTAAAATCATGGGTTATCCTGGGTGGGGCCTCTTGCCTTGGCCCCTCACGCCGGCGTGCGTCTAAATTTGCCCGTTCCTTCCTTTTCATTCATGGGTTAGGGGAGTTTGCGAGGCCAGCGCAGGTCCTTCCTCCACCATCCTGTGCCTCTTCCCAACTCCTCACTTTCTTCCTCTCCCACCCATTCCGTCGCCTGCGAACGGCTTCATCGGTGACCTTTCATTCTTCTCCGCCAGCGCCCTGGGATGGTCTATGATCCATCGTACTTGACTTTGACTTCCTTCTTGTAGCCACTTCTGTCTCCATTGGTGGTTGTTTTTTTCCCTTAAGCTTTCGCACCTGATCACAGACTTAGCCGCGCCGCCTCATACCGCTGTCGCTTTGACTTGACCTTGTCACTCACACTCACCTTCGGGGCATTGAGGGTAGTTGTTGGGCATCACAACCATCGCGCGTCTCACCTTATCATCGCGAGGAGCCTGATTCACGGTCGAGCCAGAGCATTTGGCATCGTATTAATACTGCCAGCTGTCGCACGTCGGCTTGCTGCCCCTTGCAAGCTGCATCGTCACTACTGCCATCACCAGCCACGACATGGCGAACCATCACGCGTCGCCGACCATGATGCAGATGCAACAACAGCATCAGGGCCAGGTGCCCCCTCCCCCCCCTCCTCCTCAGTCTGGTGTCCAACCCGGCCCCTATACGCCTTCGCCAGGCATCGCGGGCATGAATGAGCTCGTCTGGATGCAAATAGGTTTGTCGTCGCGTCGCGTTCTACTAGACACAGTTGCTCACATCCATACAGGAAGTTTCTCCGAATTGCTGCGCGTCCCCGATGAAGCCATGCATGCGTATGAGCGCGCTCTCACCGCAAACCCAAACTCGATCCCTGCCATGAACGCCATCGGAATGCTACTTAAAGGGCGCGAGGCTTTCGACAAGGCACTCGAGTTCTTCCGTGCCATTACTCAGATCGACCAGAACAGCGGCGAGGCATGGGGAAACCTAGGTTTGTTATTTGCTACCACTGTGACAGCGCAAAACTGACTGGCGCGACAGGTCATTGTTACTTGATGACCGAAAATCTTCAGAAGGCATACGATGCGTATCAGCAGGCACTAGTCCACCTCAGAGACCCCAAGGTACGGTGATTCACTGCACCCTTCTGTCGCGCCTTGCGCCAGAAGCTAAACATTGTCTAGGATCCCATGTTGTGGTACGGTATTGGTATTCTCTACGACCGATATGGCAGCTATGACTACGCCGAGGAAGCCTTCTCCCAAGTCATGCATATTCAACCAGATTTCGAAAAAGGCGAACGAGATTTACTTTCGGTTGGGTATAATATACAAACAACAGTCAAAGTATTCTCAGAGTCTTGATTGCTTCAAGTATATCGTCCACTCTCCCCCAGGACCGTTGACCCAGGAAGACATCTGGTTCCAGATAGGACATGTGCATGAACAGCAGAAGGACGTAAGTGCATATTGGTAATTGCACGCATTGCGACGGAACTGACACTTGATAGTTCGACAATGCCAAGGCTGCTTACCAGCGCGTTTTGGACCAATCTCCAAACCACGCCAAGGTTCTCCAGCAACTTGGCTGGCTGCATCACCAGCAGAGCAACACCTACGAGAGCCAGGATCGCGCAATTCAGTATCTTGAGAAGTCGGTTAATGCAGGTATGATTATGTTGATGCCATCCCGATTCCGCGACTGGACGCTAACAAGATACAGACAACCAAGATGCACAGAGTTGGTATCTGCTTGGCCGATGCTACATGTCGCAGCAGAAGTATCCCAAGGCGTATGAAGCGTATCAACAAGCCGTCTATCGCGATGGAAAGAACCCCACCTTCTGGTGCTCGATTGGTGTGCTTTACTACCAGATCAACCAGTACAGAGATGCACTGGACGCTTACTCTCGAGCTATCCGCTTGAACCCTTACATCTCGGAGGTCTGGTATGACCTTGGTACTTTGGTATGCTTCACCCTTCTATCTTTCATGAAGCGCAGACTAACACAAGCGTAGTACGAGAGCTGCAACAACCAGATCACTGATGCTCTGGACGCATACCAGCGTGCTGCAGAGCTTGACCCTGGTAACCCTCACATCAAGGCTCGCCTCCAGCTTCTCCGCTCTGGTGGTACCAACGGTGGCCCGCCTCCCTCTGCTCCTCAGCCCGCCGATGTCCATCCGCAGGCTTATCAGGCCGCAGGCCCTGCCGGACCTCAGTGGGGAGGCTCTGCTCAGCAAGCCCCAGCTTCAGGTCCTCCCCCCATCACTCCCAACCCCGGAGACCCCTGGGTAGGCAGGCTCTCCAACATTAACCCTCCGCCTCAACCCCCCAACCCCTATGAGTCTCGTGGAGAGCCCTTCCGTGGAGGCCCTGCTCCTCCTCTGCCGCGCCAGCCTAGCCCCCAGCAGGAGCAGCAGATGCGCCAGCCGTACAACGACCCGACCCGGAACGGGCCTCGTCGTGGTCAGACCCCTCCTCCCCCCCAAAGCCATCAGTACTCTCAGGGACCCCACCCCGCTCCCCCGCCGTCTCAACCGGCGGCCCCGGCCTCTGAGCGACGAGTTGCCAACCCTAACTGGGGTGGAGCGACACCTTCGGCATCGGCCCCCCCTTCCAGCAATGTCAACGGTCCTAACGGCCCGAACGGCATGGCCCCCTTCCGCCCAACTAACAGTCCTCGTCCCGATGGGCGCCCGGTTCACGACAACCGCATGCCTTCGCCCAAGTCAGCGTACCCTCAGCACCAGGCCCCACCGCTGTATCCTCCTCACCCCGAGATGTCTGGCCAAGGACCTCCTGAGAATGGACCACCCGGACCCCCGGGACCACCTGGACCACCCCCTCCTGCCGTGGCTGAGGCTGCCATGCAGCGAATGGATGAGCGGCCTCCCTCTGTGGGACCTAAGCGAATGCGTGAATGGGAAGAGGAATCTGCCGCTAAAAAGCAGGCCAATGAGGAGAACCGGGTTCGCCTGGATGATATGCGACACCGAAGACCCTCTACTCCTCCCCGTGATGCCTATCGCCGCAATTCATCTGAGGCGCGACGTATCGACGACCAACGTCGAGCGGAGGAGCCTCGCCGTGCAGAGGAGCCACGACGACCGGAGGAATCGTCTCGTCACCCCTCCGACAACTACCATCCCTCTGATGCTGCTCATCACCCCCCAAGCCATGCATCGGGCCCGAACCATCTTCCACCGATGCAGCAGGGCCACAGCCCCATGTCTGGAGTTGTGCATGAGAAGTCTCAATCTGGACCTGTCCCTAAGGAGGAGCGTCCACCAAGCCTTGAGCATGCTCCCCCTGCTCGCGCGGCACCCCCTGCTTCTGAGCCTGAAAGGGCGGCAAGGAAGATGGAAGTTGACGAGAACTACGATGACAGCGGCGAGGATGAGAAGAAGACTGGTATCGTTACCAACGGCTCCGGTCCCGGCTCGGCTGCTGGGGATGTTAAGACATCAACACCGGCCATCGCCAGTGTCAACGGTGTGTCGGGGCCCACCCCAAAAGTTGAATGATTGATTGGTAGCTTTGATCTTGCTTGAGTTACGAGTTGAAGAGTTCTTTCACAGTCGATTACCTAGTTCTGTCGTTTTTCATGTATACCACCACATTCTTCTGGGGGCGCGGTTTCATTTGTGTGGGCAAAGCGAGGAGGCCAGGGACAGAAGTATCAAAACCGGGGTTTCACGGTCTTTTCTTGGCTACATTTCACTGGCGAACAATATCATTACACATATCAATCTCCTTGTTGGTTGGTGGTTCCATAGTAACTATTCAATTGAAAAAATCGTACCTAAATTGTGGCCGTCCTGGCAAAAGTGGTGATTACCTTACACAGACTCACAGCGAATACCTAACTCGGGATATCTGTGAAGTTCGAAGGCAATGCGCACGTGACTCTATGTTCCTGATCAGGGTTAGGTCATCAGCTCGGTGAGAGGGTTTCTTTCAGTGGGAGACGAAAAGCTTAGCGGAATAGACTGTACCATTGGATAGCCTTGAAGATTAGGAAACGTGCAATAAGTGATGCATACAGTGTGCAAGAATAAGAGCCTCAACTTACACTCATTCCTGGTATACCAGCGCCAAGTTCGCCCAGATCGTCTCTCATCTTTCTGAGCAGTTTCTCGGTGACCTCTCGGTGAAAGAAATTGTGGGTCTCAGGTCAGAAAGCCCAGTGGCGCACGGGCCACTTACTGTTTTTTTACCCAAGCGGCCTCGCTTAAAAATTTCGCCCACACTTTTTATTTGAACCCTCTTTGCCTTTTTCTCTTAACGCAGGCTTCGTCAACTCAGGTTCCTACTAACCCCCCTCAAACCACACAGCCAGCCCAAGATGAGTGTAAGTTTGGACGACGACGACGACAAAGACAATGGCATCGTGGACAGAGAGACTGACGATGGATGAATAGCACCGCAAGTTTGAGGCTCCCCGCCACGGCTCCCTGGCTTACCTGCCTCGGAAGCGCGCTGCCCGCCACCGTGGAAAGGTCAAGTCGTGAGTATTCCTGAAAATCTTTTTTTTCTTGCGATACCCTTTAGGATTCTCAATGAGAAAAAGTACAGATGCTAACGCATTGGCGCAAACAGCTTCCCCAAGGATGACCCCAAGAAGCCCGTCCACCTGACCGCCGCCATGGGCTACAAGGCCGGTATGACCACCATCGTCCGCGACCTCGACCGACCTGGCGCCAAGGCCAACAAGAAGGAGATTGTTGAGGCGGTTACCATCGTGGATACCCCACCTGTACGAACAATGCAGCCCGCTTGGCTATGTGCCTATGGCTAACATCTTTTTAGATGATCGTTGTTGGTCTTGTGGGCTACATCGAGACCCCCCGCGGCCTCCGATCCCTCACCACCGTGTGGGCCGAGCATCTGAGCGACGAGGTCAAGCGCCGCTTCTACAAGAACTGGTACAAGAGCAAGAAGAAGGCCTTCACCAAGTACGCCAAGAAGCACTCGGAGAACAACGGTGCCTCCATCACCCGCGAGCTTGAGCGCATCAAGAAGTACTGCACCGTCGTCCGTGTCCTCGCCCACACCCAGATCCGAAAGACCCCCCTCAAGCAGAAGAAGGCCCACCTCATGGAGATCCAGGTCAACGGTGGATCCGTTGCCGACAAGGTCTCTTTCGGCCAGGAGCTCTTCGAGAAGCCCGTCGACATCTCCTCCATCTTTGAGCAGGATGAGATGATTGATGTCATTGCCGTCACCAAGGGTCACGGCTTCAACGGTGTCACCGCCCGATGGGGCACCAAGAAGCTTCCTCGCAAGACTCACAAGGGTCTCCGAAAGGTTGCTTGTATCGGTGCTTGGCACCCTTCGCACGTCCAGTGGACTGTTGCCCGTGCTGGTCAGATGGGTTACCACCACCGAACCTCGGTCAACCACAAGATCTACCGCATTGGCAAGGGCGATGCCGAGGACAACGCCGCCACCGAGATCGACGTTACCAAGAAGCAGATCACCCCGTATGTTTTCCTGTTGTTGATATGTGTAAGAGAGATGCTAACAAATTATTCAGTCTGGGTGGTTTCGTCCGCTATGGCGAGGTCAAGAACGACTTTGTCATGGTCAAGGGTTCCATCCCTGGTGTCAAGAAGCGTGTCATGACCCTCCGAAAGACCATGTTCCCCCAGACCTCGCGGAGAGCTCTGGAGAAGGTCAGCCTCAAGTGGATCGACACCTCGTCCGAGTTCGGACACGGTGCTTTCCAGACCCCTGCGGAGAAGAAGCAGTACCAGGGTACCCTCAAGAAGGATCTCGCCTCCGCCTAAGGCGGTCGCTTGTTTCCTTTTTCTGCGTCTTGACCATTTGCACGGTGTCGAGGGTTGGTTCACGTTCTCGCCTTGCGTTTGGGGCTGGGTTAGGTTAACTGGCATGAACGTAAAAAGTCCAGCTAGAGAGGGATGGATTCAAAAAATTCTAACGAGATTCCCAATGTTAATCATAACTGTCCTTGCTTGGTGACTTGTAGTAGTTGCTTGATTGTACTGTTGTATGTGTGTGTAACAAATCGTAGTGTCCATGGAACTACCTATTATTTGCATGATGTCGTTGTCTCTTATGGTTGGTTCTTATTCGTCGGTACCTTTTCATCATCGCCTGACGTCACCCCCACTCGAAACTTGTACATGCATCATCCTCTTGTCCCACTACCTCAGCTTCCCGCGCGACGCCTCCAATTCCTCCCTCATGTCCCTCAAAACCTGCTCTCGACGCCTCTTGAAACTCCAGACAACTTCTCTCCCTCTCTGCACGCAGTTTCGCTCCCACTTCATCATCCAAAACACCATTTCCCGAGCTCACTTAAGACCCCTCTGTGGAACTCGACCCTTCAACATGTCCAACGACGACGACTACATGGCCTTCCTGAACAAGGCGAACCAAGACACCGGCGCCGACGCGACTACACAGCAAAAGTCTTCCGTGTTCAAGGCTAAGGATACGGGTAGTGAGGTGCCCAAGGAGATTCGCAACGTGTGCAAGAGTGCCGTCTACACCTCGGATGCCGATGAGCCATTCGAAGAGGTTTCGCTCAAGTGGGAGGGCAAGAACGGACTACCAACCGAATGTAAGAGAAACAACTTCTCGGTACTACCACACTCGAGACTGACCTTTGTTTACAGCCGAGTTTGCCAAGCTCATCAACCACTCCTCACCCGACTCTGCAGAAATCAAGATCCTCGACCCTCTCAACTGGGACTCGCGCGGCCAGTACACCGACGTCATCGAGGCGGTTCGCGAGGCGTCCAAGGGAAACGACGTGCGTGTATACCAGATCGTTCGGGATGCTACGAGGGTTGAGTACTGGGTCGTTTCGCACGCCGATGGCAGACTCATCGGTGCCAAGGCCCTGTCGGTTGAGAGCTAAGATCGACTTGGGATGGGAATAGGAGCCTCGGAATGTTGATTTTTGTAGACGCTGATTGTGTGTGCGTGGTTGCTGGCCTTGCTGGGTTGGCTGTGTGCTACCTGTCTTGCTACATGCTGGTATTTTAAACCTTATTGAAACGCACATCTTGGATGGGGTTCACGAATAAATGATGAAAGCATGAGAAACAACTCTGTTACAAAGCCCTGAGAATGAGTTTCTTTCGAGAAGACGTCAATATGCCTGATACTATGTGTGTGGTGATTGAGGCCATGTCTGTGAGTTGCAATTAATAGAACCCACAACATCATTTACTCATGGATAGTAACCTCGACATGAACCAGGAGACGGGCTGGCCGTTGTAAGTTTGATCTGTCCCTTGAAACAAAGGTCATATTCTATTAATGTAGTGCACTTCAAGTTTAATGCTGGAAGAAATGGCTCCATTTAATCGTATTCTTCATTTATTTCCCATGATTTCTTGCCGCCGCCACCCAAGGTATCTACAATTATAACCAAAACACCCCTAAAATATGAACAACCAACGCCAGATACCATACGTCCTGAGACCGTTGGTAATATGAACATGCGTGTATATGCTTAACCCCCCGTCTGATGTACATTGCCTCCACTGACTTCCATAGATCTCTCATTTATTGACGAACAAGTCTAAGATTGGATACGACATTACCCCAATAGCTCCGAAGGTATGGGTGTATCGTCCCTCTTCCCATCGATACTCAACAAGTCTGAAGGTATGGGCGTGTCTCTCTTTCCACTTGCGTTCAACAACTCTGCGGGGATGGGTGTATCATCTCTGCCCCCTCCAACGTTCAGCAAATCCGCCGGCACCGGAGTATCTCTCTTGTTGACATTGTTGGGTTGCCTCTGGGGAGCGGTGGGAGTCTTGAGGTCTACTTCCATGTTGCCATCATACTCGTCTGGCACCGAGAGACAGCTACTCGTGTCAGACATCTCCACATCGTGATCAAAGCTCTCGCTTTCGGAATCGGCGCTCTCGATGCTTGGTGTTGGCATGGTGGAGTATGTGATTTGCGGGATTTTGATGGCAGTGAGAGGAGTCTTGACATCTTCGGCTGTCTTGGGCTTTGTAGATTCCGCTCTGAGGGCGGCGATAGAACCCCCAACATTCTCATCGTCTTCCTCATCTTGGCCGATGGTCCAAACCCAGCGACGCTTCTTTTTCCTTTCTCTTGCGCTTCAATACACCCTTAGGTCCGGGTGTCAAAGCCCCCTGTGGTGAGGGTGATGTACCCGTGGTCAACATGCCCATCCGACGTTTTTGTGTCTGTAAAGGGTCCGGGTGTCTGTCCGCCGTCCTGAATTTCGTTGGGAGTGAACGCCATGGCGAGGTCCACGGGATTTTGGGGCAAGGGGGGTAAGCATGGGGGAGAGTGTGGTGACGCCTCTTCGACGAGAAGGTCAATATGGGACTTGGTGTATTTGTTGGTGACGATCTCCTGAGTGAGAGGCTTGCTGTACTCGACTCGTCTGTTTGCCTTTTCTTGCAAACGCCGAGATTGCCGTCGAGGAGAGAAGGGAGGGATGGCTGTAGGCGGAGGAAGAGGCGAGTTACGGAGGATGCTGTGAAGTGATCGAGGATGCGTGTACGGAGCCTGAAGAGCCACATCGGCAAGGCTCTGTGACCGAGGAGGTGTAAGTGTCTCAGGTCGTGAGGTAGTCTCCCGGCCATCTACTGCCGAAGTGTCGGCAACCGAGAAGCTGAAGGGCCTGGAGGTGTTTGAGTCAACTGGACCAGCGGATAGAGGTGGCGTGGCCGTCATGGTGCTTGGGTAGTTGATCTCGAGACGGTTCGGTGAGGGAGCATTCTCTGACGAGGGAGTCTCTGGGTATGAAGCAACATAAGGAGTAACAACTCTGTGCTTGGCGTCCATGGGTGTTGTGAGACTGAATGCCTCGAGTGTGTTGATGGCGGTCATGGGCTCAGTCTGAACTGGCGTCGACCTCTCAATAGTCGTAACGTAGACATTAGAAAGCGTGTTAAAGGCGGTTGGGTCCTTGGGGTCCACGGCATAGCTCCTTGACGACTTTGTGACTGGGCTACATGATGTCTTGATCTGAAGAGAGAGCCGAGGCCTCTTGGATGGTACTTGTGTAGAAGCCATGGCCGGATGTAACGGGGAACTTTCAGGTCGGTATATGCCAAGTCGAGATAGACATCCAAGAGATGAAAAGAGCAGATTCTGTCGGAAGTGGCTGAGACTTTACAACCAACAGACCAGCACTTGTACCCGGGAGACTGGAACCGCCAGGGATCACAAGCAACAACGGGATGTCAAAACGGCAGAAACAACGAGCAAACAGCGAGAAATGAGGGCCTTGCGTCTATATAGGACGGCATTGATCCAAGCGCACATCTCACTGGGCCGGCCGCGGAAACGAGAGGGGGGTCAGGGCGCCCATGCTCTCTTTGACCAGCCCCAGCACCAAGACAAGCGCCCCTAGCCATGCATGCAGTGTGATATTTCACTCACAAACTAATAAACGCGGAAGTCGAGAGTTGAGAAGGATTCAGCCCTGGGGCCTCTGGCTTGCTAAGAGCGAGGTGAAAACGACGGGGGTGCTGCATTGGCGCCTCCTCTGGTTGGCTGGTTGAAGCCTCAAGGGGGGGAAGCGTTGAAGGCGCAAGCGCCCTGGTTGAAGAGTCACCCTTGTTGAGTTCCAAACAAGGCCCAATCACGCGGCTATCAGGTCGGCTCTTTTCACTCCCACTGGCGTCTATTCAAGAGGGGTTTGCAACCCTCCCCTCTCTTAGGCGACATGGTGGCTTGGCTCTGGAGGGGATTGACAGAGTGACTGGTCGTCTGCTGTGTCTGATCTCGTCTCTAGGCTTCTTCTGTGGTGGATTTTTCGCCCTCGATTGTTGGAGCCAAAACCGGACGAGTTTCAGTAAGCCATGAGCAAGGAGATCTGACGGACCATATGACAGTGCATTTGGCGAGCAGATGACGGTGGGGTCAACGGCTGCTCAGCCTACTGATACGATGCTCCAAGCCATGATCCGGCAGGGCTTTCCCATGTCTTGAGCACGCCAGGCCTTTTTTTGTAAAATTACGGATGGTCTAGGGCTGACCGGCCGACGTAATCTGTATTTTTGCGACAGTGGCTGCGTGTCCTTGAGCGAGTGCCGACGGATATCGACAATAGGGCAGACTTGAGAAACAAAAACTGGGTGGTGGGAAAGTCAAAAATGCGGTGGGCACGTCTGTCTGTCTTGCTCGACTGCAAGACCGGCGACATTGCAGCAGATGGATCCAACTAGACGTCTCTGTGCATCTTGGGCGTCAGGTCGGCGGCTACAGCGCAATCGTGGATGGTCGAAACGACCCAGCAACATGTAGTGGGTGCTTGGCTGTTTTTTTCCTTGCAGGGGTCAATCGGAGCGGGGACGAGAGCGAAACCGAGACATTGACTTCGGAAGCGAGCCGGGGAAGGAGGGTGTGACTGGAGGGTCTTTGTCTTTGCTCGCATCGCGTCTATCGTATCGGTCTGGTCTGTCCCAGCTGCACTAATGACTGGCATCAACATGGAGGTTGGC
Source organism: Fusarium oligoseptatum (assembly GCA_003946995.1). NCBI lineage: Eukaryota > Fungi > Ascomycota > Sordariomycetes > Hypocreales > Nectriaceae > Fusarium > Fusarium oligoseptatum. Next base: position 73,240 of record NKCK01000114.1, read on the forward strand.
GTCGACATCGGACCTGCTGCTCCATGTCTCTGCTGGGTCATGTCTCAGATGACAGTGGTGACCGTTTCCTCGCAGCTATCTCGCATCCGTCTGGCGGGTTCATCCTGCAGCTCGTCGATCACGATTGAAACACACAAGTTGGGCGCGCTTGTTGAGACGTTGGAGGTTTGGCGCGCTTGAGGGCGGTGTCCTGGCTGTGGGATAGTATCTGTGACGTGACAGGCAGGGGGCCATCACCGCCAGTCGAAATACAGATGAACGCGTTTTGGATTAAAATCTATCATGTTTTGAGTAACGAGTTGGATGGAGCATCGCCAAGATCAAGGTCTATCCGTGTAAGGGATGAAGCTGCACGACGCTTTGTCGATGCTGAGTGGTCGGGGCCTCAGGCACAGGCAGCTGCAGCGGCCCGAACGGGCAGGCACTTCAGGTGGCTCTGGGCAACAACGGGTACGGGATGTACCGTGAATTGAGAGATGATGGATGCTTCACCAATGACAATCAACTCTGCCTGTCCTCGTTGTAAGCGTTTGCCCTGATGTGAATGCATTCGCGTACAATACAAGCATTCTGTTTGGCGGTCAGAGTGAGGTTATTGGATCTTCTCCAATCTCTTCTCGTCTCTTGTAACCTCTCCCGCTCAAGACAAATCTCGTGGTGCACGCATCCATCTCCCGTCTGCATGGCCCCCATCTCTTCAACTCCATGAATCCCGGTCAACCATGGAGACTCCGAATAAAAAAAGACCTCGATGGAACAACGACCGAGTCATTTTACAATTCGTGCGTCTCACCTCCGATCCGTCGCAGCCCCCCGTCGGCCGCTCGTGCTTACACCTTGGCCATAGGACTACGACTGCTTCTACGCCCAGGTCTTTGAGAACAAGAACCCGGCACTCAAGAAACTGCCGGTGGGCGTCAAGCAGAAGAATTGCCTGTCGACATGCAACTACAATGCTCGTGCCCTTGGCCTCAAGAAGCTCATGTCGGTTTCCGAGGCCAAGCGAATGTGCTCGGAGCTTGTCCTGATGGATGGTGAGGATCTCACGCCATTTCGCGATACGAGCAAAATTCTCTTCAACTATTTCAAGACCTTTTTCGTGGAATCACAAGGTTGAGCGCCTTGGGTTTGATGAGGTCTTCATGGGTATGTTGTCCGGTCAGGCTTGCTTAAAATAGGTAGTCTCAACTAAGGCCATGGCCCGCCAGATGTCACAGATATCGTCGAATTCAACCTATTTTGCCTCAACAAGGCATCCCTGGCAGACTCGTTCTTTTGCCTTTCGAAACACGATCCGGAGCGGGGCTTTCATTGCGATCTGACTAGCATCGCGGGCTGTGTCCAGGGCACAGCCTCCCAAGACCTTGACACTGAGAGTCCCGCTTACCTGCGCCTCCTCCTGGGCTCGCATCTTGCTCATTTCTTGCGTCTCCAAATAGAAGAGAAATTTGGGTTTACGTCAACATGTGGCATAGCAACCAACAAGATGCTCAGCAAGCTCGTGGGTGGCAAGAATAAACCCAGGAACCAGACGACGCTACTGGCCTTGACCCAAGACGAAGCCATCACGTTTCTAGATGACCACAAACTTAGAAAGATACCTGGTTTAGGGTTCAAGACGGTAGAGGTTCTAGGGGGCCATGTTGGTGCTGACATGAGTGAGGCCATGCCAGAAATGCCAGAAATGAGAGATGTGCCTGTGACTGTAGGCCAGGTCCGGCTTCATCCCAACATCTCGCCTGGGACAATAGAGACTCTACTCATGGGCCCTGGTGCCGAAAAGGGCGTAGGATCTAGAATATGGGGCTTGCTTCACGGCGTCGACCCGACTGAGGTCAAGGAGGCTAGCGACATGCCAAGCCAGATCAGTATCGAGGACACCTATAAAGGTCTGGAAACCATCCCACAGATTGCAGAAGAGCTCCACAAGCTGTCTTGCTCACTGGTTAGAAGAATGAGGGTGGATCTGCTGGTTCCCGATCAGAACTCTGACGTTCCGGGTTCCCAAAGATGGATCGCTCGGCCAAAGACGTTGCGTCTCTCGGTCAGGTCCTGGGCACAACTACACTCAGCTCAGAGCCACAACTCCGGGCGTGTTTCTAGATCGGCGCCCCTTCCCAACTTTGTCTTTGATGTTAAAGATGACATTGACCGTATCGCGGAGCGGCTCGTTTCGGAGGCTCTGCTACCGCTTCTGCGGCGTCTCTCGCCGGAAAAGGGGCATCGGTGGAACTTGCAGATGCTCAACATTTGTGTGGCGAATATGGTGGCTGGTGCAGCGGATGACAAGACGGGAGCAGGCAGGGACATATCTGCCATGTTTAGGCGTCAGGATGAAGTGCTGAGGCCGTTCCAGGTGATTCAAGATCTGGAGGAGAATGTAGAGGAGACTGCGAAATCGGAGGATGAGTGTGACGATGGCGACGAGGAGGCAGCGGGTTGGAGCATGGAGGAGAATGTTTCATGTCCTATCTGTGGGCATGCGATCCCCCCGTTTGCTGTAGCGGCGCACCAGAGATACCACGAAATGGGAGAAGAATGAAGTTGTCGTGGCCTTGTACCATGTGTCCGGTATGCGGCATGGCCATGACAAGGACCAGCCAACATTCTGTACGCACTCGTTCGATCGAATCAAATCGAGACTGATGACAGGGACGTCAAGATCGGATACCGGTCTTTTTTTCTCGTCTTTCTCTTGGGCAACGGCAGGCGAGTCGATTCTATTCGGGGCAGGCCCTCTTCCGTCCGGTGTCGTGCTCACCGATGCTTCTACCGAAATTTGGTTACACAACACCATGATTGCTGGGGTGAGCTGGCACCTCGACTATTTCACGACGTACGGAAAACAAGACCGAAGCCTCCTGCGTCACTAATGGGTGTCGTGGTGCTATGGGGGTTTGGGTCGAGATGAGTGTTGAGGGAGCTCATAGCTGATATTCGAGCTTGAGCAATGCTAGTCAGAGCTATACATACATAAGTGTACCTATTGCCATTTACTATATATTCAAAAGGCCTATACAGTATTCTTCACTCCTCGTTTAGCCAATGACCGAACTGAACAAGCTCCGTTCCCTAGTCGCACAAGTTGCGGAGATGCATGCCCCCTATCTCGCCACTTGCTTGTCGGTAGCTAGTCAAAGAACCATGACGAGTATCGATAAGCTTGAATAAAACCACGAAAAGACGAGTAGCAAACGAATTTGCGCCCTTAGCTTCACTGGCGGAGAGAGTTGGGCGCAAGGGACTCGGTCTTTGATGACTCTAAGCAAGCACTGCTCCTTCACACTCACAGATGAAAGCAATTGAATGAATGACGGTCCTTGGATGCATCGTACATTGTGAAACTCCCTTATCCGCGTTTATCCCGCAGACAGAGAGCAACCCGTAGGTAGAAAAAGGTGCCAGAGAACCGACAGCAGCATCATGTGGTCACATCCGGCAGCCAGCTGGCGGCACTGGCAGACAGACGGCAACGCAACGCAACGCCCGCCGCCCCAGCCAAGGAAAAAGGGACCAGAGAGAAAGCTGGTGAAGCATCGAGGTGCACCGCATTCGCCCCGATATTCTTCTCCTCTTCCACTCACCTCGTCTCCCTCCTTCCGATCTTTCCCTTTCACCTGTCACTCGCGGCTTCTGGCATAGCCCAACCAGATATTGAGGCAACCACCCACCCACCACAATCGCATCGCATGGCATCGCACCTTCCCATCGTTTGATGTGCGGTCGTGCCTACCTCTGCCTCCATTGTGCCTCTTTTTACTTCCCTCCTCCTCCTTCCCTTTATTCTCCCTTGTACCTTCTTCTTTCTGTTTACCGGCGAGTCTGTTGCTTCCTTCCTGTTTGTGTTCTTCCTCATTGTGTCCTTCTCCCGGCCTTTCATTCACTACCTACCTTACTCTTCATTCATCCCAAAGAGAGAGCGAGCCTCTCTTCCTTGTTTACGTCTTCTGTTTGACCCTCTTCATTCTCGTGAATGAGATGACTTCTATTGGCAGCAACTCGGTTTGCAGGAGAAAGAAGTACTGGCTGGTTTTCATCTGATGATGCAGCTTCTGCTTCTCCCTGGACTTCCAAAGCTCAACCTTTAGCAACTTGTTCGCCCTTGGTCATCGAGATTCTCGCGATAACATCATCTTGATCACTCAGAGTCCTTCTGTTATCTGCCTACAAGAGTCTACAGACGATCGGCCGTCTCCATCAGTTCAGGCTCTCACATCTCCTATCCTCGTTCAGCACTACACAGAATCTCTCACGACAGCGACATCATGGGTCGAGGCGGTCGAGGAAGCCCGGCACCTCGCCGTCCGGTTGACTTGACTGGAGCTATTTCGCCTCTTGAGAGAAACGATTTGGTTACTCTGGTCAATGCTATAACCGAGAAGCTTCACAACGACATCAGCATAATCTTCGATTCTCCCCCTGTTACCCCTGTTCTTGCGGATCAGGACATTGGCCATCACCACTTATTGGCCCTGTCACTCCGCAACACAAAGGAGAATGCCAACCCTAGCCTTTCGTCCCAAGTCAAGAGAGCAACACAGGTGCCTAAGCCAACTTCTAAGGTGACCGGGTCAGGAGAGAAGGGAGATTCAGAGGAGATCACGCCTCAACTCAGGGAACTCAAGAAAGAGGCACTCCTCTTCTACCGCAAGTGGCAGACGATCACCATGCAGCGTTTCCGAGACTTGAGTGTCATGGAAGCCAATGCTCCTCAAGCTAATATTCGTGGGCGTGGACGTGGCAGTACTCGAGGTGTAAGAGGTGGTCGCGCTGGCCGCGGTGGTAGAGGCGGTCGTGGAGGGCTTACAGTGACAACTGGTAAGTCCGTACATGAAACTACTGGTTCGTATATACTCTATAAGTCCTTGTTTGCAACTATGTTTATAGGCCTTGGAATCTAATGTGTGTTAGGCCCTCTCAAGACCCCTCCAAACCACATCGACCGTGACCTATCCCGTCGATTCCCACCAATCCCGACGTCACTCTGGACCTTTCCCGTTGAGAAGAGAAAGCTCTTGCTTCATATTTCGCTTCTCATGGTACTTTCACTCCAAGAGTACAGCGCCTACGCTCGTCTCCTTCTTCTCAACCTCACTTCCTCTCTGAACCTTCCGTTGAAGTTCCTTCAGGAGGAAGAAAAACGCATTGCGCAGGGACTGAGCCAGCTTGCTGTCGACGTGGCCGCTGAGCAGGCCACTGAGCAAAAGCAAGATGAAAACAAGCCTATTGGGAAAACCAAGGCGCGGCTGGCTTCTATGACCGGCCCCTTTCGACTCGGAGCGCAGCTCATTGCTGCAGGCATTGGAACTACCCACAGCGGCCATGGACTAAGACTACCTGCGGCTGCGGGCTTACTGGGGCCCATGTCCGACAATGGCATTGCTGCAGGCTCGCTGTTTGGAATCTATGGAACAAGACCGACCAGCAAGATGATTGAGTCTTTCTCTCGTGAGATCCAGGACTTTGGCATTGTTCCCATCCGAGGCACGCCCCAGGAGGACTATGTGGACGCGAAAGCCATCCCAGCCAAGAGCCGACGACTCCGAATAATCATTGCTGTAAACGGTTGGGTCACCGAGAAGGATGACATTGCTCGACCCTGGAAGTACCTCGGCGATAATGCAGAGGTGTACGTCCTGCGGTGGGAAATGAGTGCTCTTCAGAGCCTGGGAGGCGCGCTCGAGACTGTTGTTCGAAGCTCGGCGTGGGCAGTGGCAAAGAAGGCCGTCACTTCGCGAACCAGTAAGTCATAGCTTTAGCAGTACGATCAAGGTGGTCCTAACATGGCTATAGTCTTCACGAGTCTCATCGAAGCGTCTTGGCCTGCAGAGCTTATGAAAGTCAGCAAGATAATCGACAATCCCTGGAGTATCGGGATGGTTCGCGCTGAAAAGGCCGGTGTGGTGCTTGCAGACGCAATCATGCGCAGCAAGATCCAAGGTGACCGTCCCGTATCTCTGATGGGTTATAGTCTGGCGGCTCGGGCCATCTACGTTTGCCTAATGGTTCTAGCTGAGCGCCGTCAGTTTGGTATCGTCGATTCGGTCGTGTTGATGGGCACACCTGCGCCCTCCGAGAGCCGAGTTTGGTTGACACTGAAGAGTGTCGTCTCTGGCCGCCTGGTCAATGTCTACTCGGAGAGTGACTACCTTCTTGGCTTTTTGTATCGCACTTCGAACATCCACTTTGGCGTGGCGGGCCTTCAGCAAATCCAGGGTGCGGATGGTGTCGAGAACCACAATGTTAGTGACCTTGTGAAGGGACACTTGCGCTATTCGACCCTGACTGGCAAGATACTCAAGGATATCGGCTGGGAAGACTTGAGCATGGACGCCTAGAAGGCGGACAAGCCACGCAGAACCGCTTAGAATGAGGGAGGTGCTGGTCGACATGCTAGGTCCCAGAGGGGAAGTATCATTGCTCAGGGGTAGGCAGTTGGGGTTGAAGGGGAAAGAGAGAATAGCCTTTCAGTTTGATGCGAGGATGAAGCTTTGTGTAAGATTAACAGTTAGCCAGGACATTCTAGGTATGCGTCCGTATGGCTCAAGCACAGATATAAACGTCTTATGTAAAACCAGTCAAGTCCAGCCCAGAGTGCACTGCACTACACCACCGCCCCCTCTGCTCCTTGTATGCTCGCTCATGCTGATCGATACCATATGCTCACTCCAGTTTATGCCTCTGTCTCCCCTCTCTTCTGTATGCTCCAGACAAGAAATGCGAACCAACAAGCAAGGCTTCGGGCCAGATTGAAACAGCCCCGGGGAATCCAAAACACGAGTCTATCGGGGGCGTGTAATGTCCTCTTTTTTTTCTCTTCTCTTTCATCTTTGCTCTGCCTCTCTCCATCTTCCTTTCGAACAGGCTCACCCGTCAATCTACCTCTTTCATGGGTGGCTTCTGTTTGTTGTTCCTTCTGTGTCGACATCCCTTCGTCTTGTCGACTCCATCTTGTGGCCGGCCAGTTATACACCACTTTTCGTTGCTGAGGTGGTCGTCATCCTAAATTACAAACGTGGTATCGTACATGGTGATTTCTTCCTATTTTCCATTCTTCATCTTTGTCATTGGATCGCCCCCCCTCAAGGCTACCTTTGAGCGAAAAGGGGGGGTGTCACACCATTATGTGTATGGGTTTCAGCATCACCGACAGAAGGGGACTGCTGGTTGGATGGTCTGCTCTGAGCTCCCAGGCTCTTTGCTTCCATCACTAAAAAGAAATGTTCTCCCGTCACGCATCCCATGTCTCAAGTTGGAGGGGTGGTGCCAAGCATGCTGGGAACCTGCTTTCGGATCAGGCCACGGGCGCCTCGTGGCTCGACACGGGGCATGCCCTGGATGGAACGGGGTTCCCGCATGAGAGACCGGTCGAGTCGGGCGGGAATACGAGTCACCACAGATCGGTATTCGCCCGGGAAGTTGCCCTTGGGCAGCGGCACTGATGCTGTCCGCCAAATGTGGTCGGATGTGTCGCCAAGGAACTGCGGTACCTTGCCGCCGCCGCGGCCCGGAGGAGCAAAGCTGCCGGCGTGCAGGGAGGCACCGTGAGAGGCACGGATGGTGGATAGACGGGAGAGACCTGTCGATAGACCGGTCCGGCCTCGGGCCCTCTTGGCCATAATGATCTCGTCAAACAGACGGATCGCCGATGCATTGGCGGGGTGAATCTCTCGGTCATGAATAAACTCGTTGAAGCCTTTTTTAGTTCCAGATTAGTATCAGATCGTTCAAAGATTAAACAGATGTGACGTGGCTAGACCTACATTGTGTTTCTCGCATCATGACAGCGTAGTCATGCTGCTCGTACGGGAGACTCTTCATGAAACCCTCCATATCAAAGGCGTACAGCTGGCCATTGCTCTTTTGCTGACGCGAAGGCCGTCCAAGATACTTGCGGTATGTGTACAACAAACTCGCCTGGCAACGGACAAACGCCGCCCGGACGCGGTCTGCATGGAAGGCATCGTGACAGACAAGGGAGACATGACCGAGGCATCTGCCGTGAGAAAAGATCTTGCAGCCATTGCACATGTAAATACCATCTCCCTCGGCGTGTTCGTTGCAGATGGTGCAGATGGACGTATTATCCCTAGGGATCCAGTTGAAGCAGTGGCCCTCAACCCAGACAGTTGTCTCCGTGTTCCGCACAGGCTGGATTTGCATGCTGGGCATGATGGTTGACGCGGCCAGCGTCGACTGTGCGTAGGTTGAGGGAGCATAACCACCACCGCCTCCGCCATATCCACCTCCGTATCCGCCTCCATAGCCTCCTCCAAACGATGTCTGAGAATCCACAGAGATGGCCGAGATGGACAGGTTGGCTTGGTGGCCATTGAGGAACGGGAGGCTCGGTTTGTGGAATGGCTGGTGCTTATCCAGGCCAAACGAGGAGCTGCGTCGCATCTTCTCTTCTCCGAAATGTCCTGATCGCTTCTCTCGGAGCGTGGCCGCAAGAGCAAACCCGGAGTCGCTTCGGGATACTGGAGTTGAAGGCATAGGAGGGAAGTTCATCGAGACTGGAGACACCGAGGACTGAGGGCTGGTCTTGCCAGACTTGCTAGTGCTGGGTCTGTCCGATCTTCCATTTTCAACCAGGGCCGTAGCAAAAGCATTGAAGACTGGCTGCTGGATCTCGTTTGGCGGATCCGCCTCTCCGAAGCCCGAAGAGTTCTGTGACACCCACTTGCCCAGCGTGCTCTTGGCAGTTGGTGACCTGAAGAGAGCGCCGTTCTCGCTTGAGAATGCATCGTAGGGGAAGGACTCCATGGCATATGGAGGAGGCCCTGTCGTGACACCATATCGAAGCTTGTGTGGCGCCGCAACCTGCAGCAGGGACATGAGTTTCCTGCGGGCTTGGCGTGGGAGGCGGACCGGCTGCGAGGTGGCATCGATGGTATCCTTGTCCAGGTCGACCAGGACGTAGTCATCTTCGGGCAGCTCGATCTTGTCGTATCGTCGCTCAATGCCTACAATATAGGGGCAAGGTGCCTCGAGAGCCGACAAGAGTCGTGCGGGAAGAACAGGGATGAAGATGCTCGACCACTTGAGTGGGTAGAGCAAATTAGCCAAGGCATGGCATGCGAGGTGCAGCATACTCGTGTGAGACGAGAGAAAGATGATGCGGGATTCCGACATGGCATACTCGAACAGTGCGACAATGTTCTCCAGCGACAGACACCTGAACAGGGCATAGAGATCAATGGTTCTTGAGCCCGGGAGTTCGTTTTCGGCCTCCTTTCGAGCGTATAGCCGTAGCTCTCGAACGCCCAGCTCTACCTGAGTCTTGGATCCCAGGGGGTTGAACGCCTCGGTGCATAGGTTGACAACGTACCGCTCCAGGGGCTGCCAGCGCCCAACCTTGGGCGAGCTCGGGGGTATTCTCAGCACACCGCCGTCTGTCATGGGCGTGACAATGGCCTTGAGCCATTCCTTCCAGAACGACATGTTGGCCGGGTCTCGACCCAGAATACCGTAAGCACGAGGTGTCCAGAGTCCGCTCTCGCCGGTGGTGAGGCCCTCAATCTTGGATGCAGCACCATGTCTCAGGGGCCGAAGCATATCCGTCATGAGGGTGATCTTTTCCTCCACCGTGCTAATCTCGTCTTCTAGCCTCTCGCGGGCCGGAGAGCCTGATGGGATCGTGGGCAGCTTGGCGAGAAGCTGCGAGAGGTGTGTCCGCTCACCAGCCAGTCGAACTCCCAGGCTCGCCGCCAGCTCTCGCTCCTCTTCAGACATGTGGCTCTGCCGCCATTGCTCGCACCTTTGTTCCACCTCCTCGGCGACGTCGGCAGTCAGAGCAGTCCAGATAATGATAGTAATACCATACAGCTTGCTGTTATCGTCAGAGGTCATGGTGAAGCCGTGCCATGTCGATCGCGGCCGATCGTCCGAGGACACAATCTGAATGTCGTTGGGAAAGGCGAACATTGGCACGTAGTCGGGGAACTTTCCTCGTCTGGAAATCTCATCCGTAACCTCCGAGGGAGGATATCGGTCAAGCAGAACAGGCTCATACCGTCGCTTTAGAGGGTGCATGTCGGGATCGGTGTTGAGGGGCTCGGGAGGCGGTATCACGGAATTGTAGTTGCTGAGACGCTTCGCGGTACGGATCGAGGCTGCATCTCCAAGTTAGCCAGAGTCACCAAACTAAGGATAGGGCGCACAAACAGGAGCGCCGAGAAGATGTAAAAGACGAACCTGCTCGGCTTGCACTCGCTCTGGTGCTGGGTTGCTTGCGCAAGCTGTTCATGTCCCTAAAACTCATCTTGCGGCGGATGCTACCCTTAATGCTCCTGAGAGGACTCAGTCTGCCGCTATCGCTCTCCTCCGCCTTGATCCTCTCTGCTCTGGGGTTCACCATTGGTGCCCGAGCCTGGACTTTTGCGCCGGCACTGAAGGTCAGATCCTCGAGGAAGACTTCGCGCTCAGCTGCAAATTTGACCAAAGCCTTATCAAAATCAAAGTCGCCCATGAGCATGAGACTACCCTCGCCCAGGATACCGCTGGGCGTGCCGGAGGAATTGGCCCCTCCATTGGTGGCACCAAAATTGGGAGGATTCACAGGACGAATAGTGGCGCTGCTGCGGTTGCTCTTGGTGTTGCCGTCGTTCTCCTCGAGTGTGTGCACCGAGAATCGGTCGGTGAGAGATATCCTGGAAAGTCGGTTGGAGGAGCTGTGGCGCGAGTGTCGTGCGTTGCCCTTGGCCTGGGAGCCGTTGGCAAAATCGTCTTCGGGCTCGCCATCCTCGGCGATGGTGGACTCGACAGGAACGACGGGGACTCCTGTCTGCGACGCGGGGTCGTGGATGGACACCGACTCTACGCCGGCGATCCAGAAATAGTCGGCGAGAGGGGTCGAAGAGTTCTCCATGACATGTCAATTGTCGCTATTAGGCCGCAAATGGGCAAGGTTGGAGTAATCGGGGTTCGTGAGGGCCGAGAGGGGAGGGGGAGCAGTCGTCGACTATGCTGCTCGTCTCGCTTCTGGTTGTGGTGTGAAGAGGTCCGCGACCGATAAATTTCAGGTTGCTGGGGTTTCGGTTAGGCCATGGACGACAAGACCAGCGAAAGACGGATTATCGAGCGAGGGCGGCAGCGGCGGCGACAGGCGGTAAATTCAAGCTTGATTGAGCGACTTACTCTAGGCGACGGGAAGCTCTATGCTAAGTCTGGCTGGCAGAAAGAACTCGACGTGGATGAGGAGGGGGCCGAGGTCGAGAAACTGGCGAGGTGAGCCAGTCGCCCAGCGCCGTTCGTTCGTTCGTTCGTTCTTTGGTGAGCGAGCCAAAAGTTGGGTCGGCGGCGGGTTCAGGTTCGAATGATGCAACCCAAACAACAGCCCCAGTGAGAATAGGGCAAGACACGATAACACCGGAAAGCCGAGCCGAGTGAATAGAGAAACAGGAAAAGAAGAAAGAAAGAAAAAAAGAGAAGTCGATGATGATGGGAGAATGAGATGAGCCCGGGCGGATAGAACAGGAGAGAGAGCGAGAGAGACGACGAGGATTTGGCGTCGATCCGTCCGTCAGTGTCAGTGCTGGGATGGCTGCGTTGCGCTGGTGCTTGGTACCTGCTTGGTACTGGTTATAGGTACTTACTGCCTGAGCTCAACCCAGACGAGGCCTGGGACGTGGTGGACGTGGATAGCAGATGGATTGGATGGATGGATGGGTACGGGGTACTTGGTGGCAGCGGTATCCGATACATCCACGTCTAATCCACCCAGGGCGAACAAGCAAGCCTGGGCCATCAGAAAAAAAAACGACCGGGGTGTCTGACGCAGGGTGCCTTCTTTAGTCGTAAAATGGCGGATTGTAGGGTCCAGTTCCGTCACCTCTTGGACGCCTTCGGCCTCTGGGGCTGGAGCAACGGCAGCATTTGGGCTACTGATAGTCCAGGGGCTTCCCGGGAGGGCTTCTAGGGGCAACCACCCACCAAGAGCGTCGATGCTGTACCAAGTAGGTAGGTAGGGTTGCAGTGTACCTAGGTGGTAGGGGACCGATTTTAGGGGACCACTGAGAAATGCGCCTGATACCAGTCCATTGAGGGCGTGATAACCTCCTGGCCTTGAGCTGGAGCTCCCCGTCACCCACCATCCATCATCAGTTAGGGCCATCCACTGATGAGACTCACCGCTGGGTTCGGGCTCTGGCGGCAGCATCACCACCACCACCACCACCACCCACCACCACAGCGCATACCTGACAAGGGGCCAATGCCTTTACACCATCTGCATCCGAGTCAGCAACAATGGCCGTCTCGTTCCCGTTCCCGTAACCCTGAACGATATGGTACAGTGTCGGAATGTATCCGTGCCTCTTCTGACGGTTTGATACCCATGGGCGGTCGCAACCAAGAAAATGGGTGTCGATCAAGAGAAACACGCCGTCGCTTTTGCACCTTTCGATGATGCATCCATCCAGATCACATCTGCCCATCCAAACAGTGCACCTAGCACCTCCGCTTACCAACAACGTACGGATACAGTACCGACCGCTCTGCGATACAGTGCCGCCTGCGCCCGGCATCAGGTACCCCCCCAAACCAGCTCGATCCAGGTACCATGGTCCATGGTCCATCAGCCTCAGGGGGCCAAGCAAGCAAACCTTTGCGCCAGCGGCTCCACGGGCCATGATGGATTTCTGTGGTGCTCCGTTGGTGCATGCATTGGTTCTCATGGCCGGGGTCAGTCAATGGATGTACCATGACTTGTATCTCTCGTGTGGGCGTCTCTCCCCCACCAACCCGTTCAGTTCGAGGTACCTGCAGAGTCGCGCGTTTATCGTGCGTCAGAGGAGGTACCTCATTCTCATTCTGTCTCGTCCCAGTCCAACCTCCATGTCTTTCCCCCATGGACGAGTCCCACTTGGTCTCCGTCTCGGCTCCATCAGCTAAGGCAAAGGTGCTCCGTGAGCTGAGTGAGCCAACATAACCAGAGCTCATGACGAAGTTGGTTGGGTGATAGAGTTGGTTGGCTGTTGACCATCGACATATAAGCCCCAAGTTTGATCCTCCGAGATATGCTTGATCGTGACCATGATGGAGAAGACCATGCAACGGATACTACTCTGCGGATGATATTGGCGTCAACCGTAAGTGGGTGCACCTGCGACTGCTTCCGCCTCTGCTTCTACCTCTGCATCAGCGACACTAGGAATATGCATGCTCTGGCCAGTAACTTGGGGAGACGGCACCCATCACGGATCGATGGCTCTCTCAACCGATGAGTTGTCCGTCCTGGGCTATGACTCCCTCGCGCCCGATGCAGCCCTGTCTAGATTCTGGTCAGCACAAAAATAGGTGTGGTGTGGTGCGCTGTCGTTTTTGAGGCAAAGCCACACACTGTTTTCTTGTGGTAGGTTCCGGATCACTGATGAGAAACTGACTCCTTGCCTGGGGATCCAATAAGTGATTAGTCGACAGACAGCAAGCACTACGATGCAGTTGTGGTTGCAGCACCGGGTGCAGTAGCAGAATCAGGAGCTCGTACAGGACCCATATTTCCGGGTCCGGGCCCGGGCTTGAGTCCCAGTTGCTGATGCCCTGCTTCCATTCCAGGCAGGCAGATCTGAGGAGAAAGAAATGGTAAGGGCAATATCACACCCGGAATCACGGCTCGCGCGACGGCTGATGCGGTGCAATACAGTGAAGTATTGAATAAGGCGTCGTTTGTGCTCCTTTGGGAAATACAACAAGAAATATGGATGCATGGCTAATATGAGCCGGGTGCTGAAACCCGGGGTGGGAGAAGTGCAGCGACTGTCGTTGAACCAAGAAGTCTGGGCATGTCCTACCCTGTCCTACCTGTCCAACGCTCCTTCCTACCTTCCTAGGAAATCGACTTGCCAATAAAAACCCGATTGGAGCTGGCTGGGCGCCTCGGCTGGCTAAGTGCGCAGGTGGGCACGCAAGGCGCTCCTTCCCCCATCTCAATCCCACCCTCACCGTTCTTGTGCAGATGGGCCTGCCTGCAGAACGACGCCCCAAACGTTCTCCTCTTCATTGTCTCTCTGTCTCTGGCTAGGTAGCTGTGGATTTGCAGCAACTTGCATGATCGTCTTTTCCTCTTTCGCTTCTGCAATATTTGCTTTGCTTTTTTTCTTGCTCTGCCTTCGCTTCTTCCCTCTATTTCGCCTCCTTTTTCGCTTTTTTCTCTTCTTATTTGCTTCTTCTTTGGAACAAACTGTTGAAGGCAGCTGGGCCTACGTCAGTCCTAGTCTAACGAGGCTAACAACCGACCCCCAACCTAGCGCGGTGGGTTGACGATGGCGTCCTTTTTTCATAGCGCCCCTCGCGCGACTCCTCCCTCTCCGCAATGATAGTGATGAGCAACAGCCAAAGCAGATAAAAAGAATCGCAAGTACACAGTACTTGGGCTTCATCCCGTGGACGTGAACCATTAGCTTCATCTGCTAAGCAAGGATCAAGATGATTTGAATTGGTCTTTCTGCACGTGCGTGCGTGAGCAACCATGACTGACATCCATCCCAAATCCCTGATCGACGTGAAGTTGCACGAGGGAGGCAGGTACGTCGTGGGATAGTCGCTCTTGAGAGACCCAAAGTCGATAAAAACCCTGCAGATCACTTCGAATTCGGGCATCTCCTGCCTCTTACACGACGCCTGCCTGAGGCACAGCGTTGATTGGCCAGTCCTGTCCGATACTGATTTACAGCACAGAACGAACGCTGGACTTTTCACCTCTTTTGTCCACGGAGCATCCATGGATCTCAACTCTTGTTGCATCCGATGCTGCCTCTTCAATACGAGCCTTTCTCCTTTCTTTCTGACGCCGCCCCTGTTATCTCCCTTCTCCCATAATCCACCTCATGTGCGACCTCGAGACCGTGGATAAATCGGGCACAGAATCGTTAGAGGGGCCGCCGCCGCCCGCCCTCGTCGGTCCTAGTCCAGGGGCTACCTGCACCCAAGACAGCCCAAAGAGCGCGCCAGGTCGCCCTAAGCAATGCGCCCCTGACGGGCCCTGGTGGGAATACGAAAGCACGAGCCAAGCTCTGATGCAGGTACGGACGACGCCAAAGACGCAGCGCAAGGCAGCGCAGCGCAGCGAGACACACGAAAGACCCGAGACCGACTCTCTCCACCTCACCCATGGATGATTTGTTTGTGTACATGGTTCGTCTTGTCAGCCAATCTGATCCCCTCGTCGACCTGGATCAAGGAAACAGAAGACAAGAAACAGTATCCGGCCGGGACAGAAACAACAGCCTGGGGCCATCAAAACCAACAACTCCCCTTGTCCCGATGCGATGGTCCAGGCTCTCTCCCACTTCCATCCCGTCCGTCACCTTGACGCCTCAATTGGCCTCGACTTCGTGGAGTCACAGGCACGCACACGCCTCCTATTCATCTTTGGACGCCAGTCGGCAATCGGATTGGCCGCCTACCAAGTGCGCCATGGTGTTGTTTGAAGATTGGATTTCTTGCTGTGGCAGGCCAGGCCATCCTCTCCAGGTTGAGCCACGTCTCCCGGCCCTCTATCTAGTGCTGATAAGTCAGTGTATTTTGGACACTGACAACTCATCTTGCACCAAGAGGACCACCACACATACAGTACACATGATCCACCAAGCTGTGCGTCTTGCTGGATCAACCACGTGGTTTTTGTCCATTGAGCATTCTTTTTGATTCCTTGTGCTTCACCCAAAACTGCTCATCATGCTGCACTGCGCTAATCAAGGCACTCTGTTCGCCCATCTGGGTAATCATGCTCATGCACGTCTCCGCATGAGGTGCGCTCAAGCACTCTGTTCAACCTCTGTCTACCTGACACAAGACGGCGCGCCTCAAGATCGTGGCTGCGCCCAGTTTCCGATCATGGCAAACCGCTATGCATATCTTTCGCTCACTGATCGGCGTCGGATATCCAGCTAAGCGGATAGCCGTCCCAGCAGAGGCCTGCCATCGCGTCGTCTTGTTTCAGGTCGCTCTCCACGTTGGACCGTGTGTTACCTTTTGGTTCCCTTCCCTTGCGGGTATCAGAGATCTTAGTGTGATGCCCTGTTTCGCTTGGTGTATGCTCACCCCTGGCAGATCGCCCGCCGCACCGTTGGAGGCGAGTCAGTGCCCTTACGGATAACCCAGTCTCCGGCTCTTGAGTTGTGCACTCTCTTGCTCAAGGTTGAAACAATGTGATCAGCGGGAGGAGGAGGATCTACGGGCAGGCAAACATTGCCTTGCACCATGACGATGACTGCCAGAATCCCTGCCCAGTGTTCCTCTGCTGCATCCCTTTTGGGAAACCCGGTCCCGAGACGTGGGATCAAGCTTGAAAGCAAGACACGACAGGTCGCATAATATCTGTGGTAATATTATTCTATTCTTGGTCACCACCTATGGAGTAGATTGTTAAGCATGGTCTTGTCTTCTGCAGTCCCCAGATTCCCATGCTGCTTGCTGCACTGCACTGCACTACTATACGCGTCATGGCTTGTCTATTTCGTATCATCCATATCACCCAATACCAGCAGCCGGTGGTTTGGAACGGTCTGACGAGGGTGAACCCGGCAGTGGGCTCACCACTGACTTCAACTCCCGTCGTCGACGTACCATCCATCCCCAGTTATTCTGGCTCGACATCAGTCATCCATCCATCCATTTATATGCCCATGCAATCCGTACAACTGACAGAAAACCCGAGAGAGACCCTGTCCTTGACAATGTCCTTGAGATTGAAACTCAGACCCAAGCAAAGACTCACAAGTACCCAAAAAAAGAAAGAGAGAGCGCCGCCCCATGTCTCGCACCAACTGACCTTGGTGAACCCTGTGTCCACTCTCTCGGCCGTGACGTGACCCCCCTGCTGTTTCCCCTTCCCTTGTCTTTCCTGTCCGAGCGAGCTTCGAGTTAAGGTTCGAGACAAGTCAATATGCCATTGAGACCGAGTTGTCGGAAACTGGCCGGTGCTCTCTGCCTTTACTTTGCATCCTTCAATATCCCTGCGCCCTCTTTCTCTCCTAGCGGCTGTGCTATTCTTGTGCCGTGTTGCTGACAGTCCGAGACCTGAATGTCGCAGTGCGTGAACCCGTCTTCGCCGCGGCACAGCTCGCAAGCAGTAGAACGAGATCACGGGATTGTCCTGGCGGGTTCCAAGTTGAGAGAGAGCCCGTCCAAGGTTTTGTCTCTGCCGTGTCGCCCTCACCGTGCCACCACTCGCGTGCCCAGCTTGCCGGTTGACAGAAATCCTCGGTTGCCCATCTCGCCCCTCCAGCCAATGCCCAGTGACCCAAATATGATCCTCCCGTCCGGTGTCACCTCGACGTCGCCTCCCGGCGTCCCGGCGCCGCTGCTGTCCTCCACCACGAAACACACCTGCTCCACCTCGCCCGGGTGCAGCACCGGCTTGGTGCTCCCGCTCGCCTCCCAGTTGCAGTCGCGGTACCGCAGCCCGGGCTCCGTGTCCAGCACCACCTTTTCCAGCTGCACCACGTCCTCGCTGCAGTTCTCCAGCTGTGCTTCAAGCGCCCACCGCCGCGGCTGTCCGTCGCCCTTGAGAGGTCCGACCTTTGTGCGCACAATCAATGACGCCTTGCAGATGAACTGATAGAGCTTGCGGAACGTCCTTGTGCGCCCACTCGTCTCAGTCGCCTCGTAGTAGCTGACCGTCACCGCCAGGACGTGGTTACCCTCCTCCTTGAGGTCGAATGAGACGACCCTCTGCAGCGTGCCGCCAGCGTCGAGGTCCGCCTCAGGTTTGTCGGTGGGTGGGCCGAGCTCGAGGCGCTGGACAGCACCCATGCCGGGCGTCTTCATCTCGGCCTCGATGCGCACATCGCGAATGTTCTTGGGCACGTCCGGCAGAAGATCGTTGTTGGCGCAAAGCGTACAGCTAAACGTCTCGCCAACATATGCCGAGCCAAACGACACGGGAAGGTTGACGATGGGGCTGAGGAGGAACGGTGATGGGTTCGATGTGGTTTCGGAGCGGTAAGCAAGCGATGCCGGAGCTGGAGCTGGCTTGACGGTCGCGCCTATAGAGGAAGGAGGATCGATTGGATACTGAGTGACGAGCGAAGGGCGAGATAGTCTTGAGCAGCACCATTGCAGGTTAGACCCGAGGCATTCACATGAAGCCGCATAAGATGGACAAGGACCATAGCTCACCGAAGAACCTTGAGGGAGATGGAATGAGGTTCCTTGACGGGATCGTGGGAGGGGTATCGCTGATGGCTCATCTTGCCATGTTGCAGCTCTAGAACGACTATGGGAGGTGGCACAGAGTCGTGTAGTCTTTTCTCGTTCAATAATGATGGTATTGTCTTGTTCAGAAGAGGTTGGAGTTGCGATGGCGCTCATGCGACCAAAGGTTGGTGGGGCTTATCGATAAGACCTGCCCCTCACCAGCCACATCCCTCCATACCGAGCTACATGCGAACAGTCCGAATGGCTTCAAGAAGTCTACTGATTCACTACGAGTACTAGAATGATATTAAGCATATTAACCTTCCTAGGTCGTCGCAGCGTTACGACCCCCAATTAGATCAAGTTGATACGATCAGGATAGATTAGAGACTCTCAACCTGTGATAGTTATTTCAAAAAACAATCTTTTGCGACCTACTAGAGAGCAATGCGGTGCGTGCTAGTTTGCACGGCGGGATCCATTCCAAACGACGCGCCGAGACTGTTCCCTAGGTACCGAGCAACTAGAATTCGCATACGAGAACCTGAATCAACGCCCTCTTTTTCGTAATGCAAGCCGGAGCGTTTACGTACAGAACCAAGGCATTCCAACACCAGCAAGCAAGTCTTTCTTTTCTTCAAACGAGGGCCGTGGCCGTTTCTGTGAGGGGGGTAAGAAAGGGGACACACCCTTTAGAGGCCTGGAGGAGGGGGAACCTGCAAGGAGATGTTAGTTAGTTGCTGCACGAGGCACAAGATGCATTCGAGAGTGGACGGAGTCCCACTATCTCGGGGTTCCACATACCGCGCCGTAGCTCCCTCCAGCCGCAGGGGGAGACCCGGAGGGTGGAGGTGGAGGCGCCGAGCTGGGCGGCGGAGGCGGCGGAGGAGCTGCCTCACTCGGGGGTGGAGGAGGCGGTGAAGCCGATTGCCCAGGAGCGACTGCAGGAGAGCCCTGGCCCTGCGTTTGAGCTTGTGCCTGGGCTCCATAGTACTGCTGATACATGGCGACATAGCTGCAGAATGTGGTTAGCATCGGACAACCGGAGTGTTGAGTCAACACGAGGAGTTCAGGAGAGGGGTACTCACTTAGCATATCCGCCATAGGCCGCATAGGGATCTGCTCCTCCATAGTACTGGGCGTACTGAGCAGCATAGTCGGCGGCATTGGTTGGGCTGTTGACGCCAGGAGGTGCCGGGCTGTTGTTGGAAGCACCACCGGAGCCGGAGCCGTAACCACCATAACCACCGCTGCCACCATGAGAGCCGCCATAGGAATTGTGAGAACCTCCGTGAGAGCCACCGTGGGAATGATTACGATCTCCTCCATAGCGGTCTCCTCCATAACGAGGAGGGCGGCTCTTGAATTCTTCATACTGCTCCTTGACATTGGTGATCAGATCCTCACAAAGCTCCTTGGCCTTGTCAACCATGTTGGCGTCAGGTCCCCTAATAGCATGTTAGCCAATTGTGTTGAGATACCCACAGAGATTCCCTTACGTGACATGGAGGAACATGTCCTCGTCACTTTCTCTGTTGGTAGCTGCTTCCAAGTAGCCAGATCCTCGGCCCTTGATCTGCACACGGCAACCAGTCTCTTGTTGAATGTGCTTGACGTAGGCACCGCCATGTCCAACAACCTGAGCGCGAAGGTTGAATCCATGAACGGGCTCTAGGCTGATCGGGATCTTCTCTTCGGGCCATTTGCGCTGTGGGATGTGTCAGTTTGTCCATCTTACACGGTGGCTGTAGTTTCTCACTCGTCCAAATTCGTCTCGTTCCACTTGCTCCTGGTCTCTACGGCGGAAACGTCGTTCATCGACGAGCTGGGGAAGTTCCTGCTGAATTAGCTCATTGATTTTGGCGACAGCCGATTCCAAGCCTTGCTTAGATGTGCTCGTAACGTGGAGATAGAGCGGAGGGTTCTATAGAATTGTCAGCGGCATGTCTCTCAGAGTGAAAGCGCACTTACAGCAGCTGTTGCCATGCTCTTATTGGGATAGTAATTGCCGCGAGTGGTGACATCTTGCAAAGTCAACATGATATCCTACAGTAATAGTGAAAGGAATTGCGTACCAGCGCCGGTATCGTCTTTAATCTAAATCAAGCGGGAGTCAGCAGGAGCAACGAAGGGGGTGTCGAAGCGAGCTATCAAGCTGTGTAAGCATGATATCCTCGATTCAAGTGAAGTGAAAGAGGCAATCCGACATGGCGAGTCTGGAAGGATCAGTGGATTTCAAAGAGTATTTACCATTTTCTGTGTGGACCCCTTGGTGAGGAGATAGCGGTTCCTCAGGTCGTTCACTTCAATGTCCTGGATATAGTCGCCATCTGCGACATACATCTCCCCGTTGAGAGCAGGAGCCGTCTTGGAGGAGCTTTGCGAAGTCGGCGCAGGTCTGGCGGGGGAGGATTCGGCGGGCTTGATCGGAGGGACATCGACGTGTTGGATTCCTTTGCGAGCTTGGAGCTGCGCATTGATTCTAGCCGCAGCGGCAGCTGGGATATGAGTTAGACAAAAAGTTTGGAGACACAAGCGGTCGCGAAAGTGGCCGCGAAACACAACAACACACGTACCAGCAGCAGCGGCGGCATCGGCAGGTGACTTTTTAGGATCAGAACCCCCATCGTTTCCAAGGGGGCTACGATCCCTTCCAGGTTCAGATCGACGCGCCGGAGGAGATCGAGAGCGACGGTCAAATCGCGAGGCCCTCTTGGGTTCTGGTTCGGTCTGGTCGAAGCGCGAGCGCTTCACCGTTCGGCGTTCGGTATCATCCATGGCGCGCGAAGCACGTGTGTGCTCAGGACGAGATTGGGCCGTCTGTCACGAGTCGTGTTCGCCCTTGTAAATCTTTAGAAAAAAGAGTCTATGCTGAATGATCCGTGTCGGCGTGTAATGATGCGATTCTTCGAGAGTCTGCGTAAAAAATCGGTAACCGAAGCGCTCGTGTATCGAAGTGGAGCTGTTCTCGTTGATGCGAAAAGAAAGGCTGGTTGGTTTGGTTTGATTTGGTTGGTGAGGGTCTTTCCCCCAGCGCCAAAGCCTCACAAAGGTTGTTGACTCAATGCACGGACCTCCTGCCAGCCTTCCGCCACACGTGGCTGTGCGAGACATGCGTCGGCGCGAAACCGGCGCTCTTGAAGGCGGACAGCAGTTTTGAGGCCGAGATTGGAGCACACAGTCCCAGCGTGAAAGGTGAGCAACAAATGTGCCCTCATTGGACGGTTTGTGCTGCTGTGGCGCAGCCTTGCATGGGTTCGTGGGCAGATCTGGGGAATCTGATGGCAGTTGGATTGAGAGCTGTGCAGTTGTGCGACTAGACAGCCACTGCCATTGTGCGTTCACATGGACAGTGTCACCTCTGAAAAATTTGATTTTTCAAAGTTCAGAGACCCGTTAGATTGCTTATCCCAACCTTCAAACAGCCTCCTCATAAGCCAAAAGCTCCATCCAACCGCTGGGCTTCAGCGCTTTCGCGGGGCTGCGATAACAAGCTCCAGCGGAACCCCCCCTGCTGAGCTGATCCGTGCCCGCAACCAACCCCGACTGACTGTCTACCCCATCCACACCTCCTCCGGTCACCGGCCTATCGGTGGCCCATTGATTTTTTCGGCCTTTCCCTTTCCTCCCCTTGAGTCACGATCTCTATCCATCCTTTGCCGGTCCAATTGCTATTTCTACCGCCTCTGGGAAGCATCTTGTTCTGGCTAGAGGACCATCACGTTCTCCTGTCTCTTCAAGATGGCGTCTCTGCGGCCCTTGGCCGCTTCCCTCTGCAGGGCAGTCTCCACGAGGGGTGTCGCCTCTGTGCGGCATAGCTCCTCTTCGACCTCTGCCATCGCCTACAAGGCTCTTCGCCGTCGCTCTGCGCCTCTGCCCGTGAGCGACAGCCCTCCCGTCTGGTCTGCCCAGGCCGCCGTCTCCAACATCCTCTACGAGACCCCGGTCCCCTCTACCGCTCCTCCCAAGCGCCACATCCTCAACTGTCTGGTCCAGAACGAGCCCGGTGTCCTATCCCGTGTCTCTGGTATCCTGGCTGCCCGTGGCTTCAACATTGACTCTCTCGTCGTGTGTAACACTGAGGTTAAGGACCTGTCCCGCATGACCATTGTCCTCACTGGCCAGGACGGCGTTGTCGAGCAGGCCCGCCGACAGCTCGAGGATCTCGTCCCCGTTTGGGCTGTCCTCGACTACACCAACGCTGCCCTCGTCCAGCGTGAGCTTCTGCTTTGCAAGATCAATATTCTTGGCCCCGAGTACTTCGAGGAGCTCCAGGCCCACCACCGCGAGATCGCTGCTGGTGACCTCGAGGTCGACTACGCCCACGAGGCCATCGAGCGCAGCCTGTCGGATACCGCCAAGGACTTCCACCCCAGCAAGCTGGCCATCAGCCAGGCTCTCCGACACAAGCACGAGCATCTCAAGTCCATCACCTACTTTGCTCACCAGTTCGGTGGCAAGGTTCTCGATATCAGCACTAACAGCTGCATTGTAGAGATGTGCGTCATCCGCCCCTCGTTTTACTTTTTTTTGATATACTGACATTCTCTGTAGCTCCGCCAAGCAGTCCCGTATCGACTCGTTCCTCAAGCTGATTGCCCCCTTCGGCATTCTCGAGTCTGCCCGCACTGGTCTTATGGCCCTGCCCCGATCACCCCTGACTGAGGCTCCTGAGGAGTCCATTGTCAAGGAGGCTGACGAGGTTGTCGACGCCAGCCAGCTTCCCCCTGGTTAAGTCACGATATCATGGATGGTGGCCCGGCCCCATGGCGTCCGGCGAGGAAAGGATTTGGTTTAGTTGATTTAATTCCAATGACTATTTTGTTGTTCGTACGCCAATGCTCCGCCTCCAACCCAGTGTAGAAACAAAAAAGACACCAGACATGTACAAATTTTCCGTTTAGAACTTGCCCTTGTTCACGACAAAACCCTCGAGAGCGGCTGGATCTTGTCAGTGTTGAGTCTGATAAAGATTGTGATGAATACTTACAAACAGCGGCCCAGAGGCGGTTCTCGGCCTCGGGGAACACCAGAGATCGAGGGCTGTAGAAGACCTCATCAGCGACCTCCTCAGGGTGTCGGGGAAGGCAGTGCATGAACTTCCAGTCCTCCTTGGCACCTCCTCGCTTGGCAAGGTCATTGGTGATCTGGAAACCAGCAAAGTCCTTGAGTCGCTTCTGGGTATCGGCCTCCTGGCCCATAGACACCCAGGTGTCAGTGACCAGCACGTTGGCATCCTTGACAGCCTCCTCGGGCACGTTGGTCTCGAGGAGCTTGCCAGGGGAGATGACGCCCTCGGCAGCAGAGTTGATGAGCTGCCTCATGGCATCAGGGATCTCGTATCCCTTAGGAGCGGCAACCGAGATGTCGACACCCATCTTGACGCAGCCAATGGCCAAGTCGAAGAGAACATTGTTGGCATCACCAACCCAGGCGACCTTGAGGCCGTTCAGGCCAAGGCTAGCTCCCGTAGTGTTGTTAGCCGGGAATGTCTCATGAAGGGTAAGGAAGTCGGCAATAGTCTGGAGAGGGTGAAAGTCATCGGAGAGAGCGTTGATGACAGGGACGCTCGAGTGCTTGGCAAGAGTAGCGACATCGGAGTGAGGTCCAACTCGAGCCACCATGCACGAGGTCATGGAAGAGATGACAACAGAAGTGTCATAGAGGGACTCGTTCACCTTATGAAGTATTAGCGTTAGATCATGCCAGTAGTCACGATTAAACTACTCACGCCAAGTTGAATATCATCCTTGCCCAGGAACATAGGGTGGCCGCCAAGCATAGTCACAGCAGCTTCAGTAGAAACTCGGGTACGAGTGCTACGCTTGCTGAACATCATAGCAACGGCCTTACCAGCGAGGCCACCGCCGAGCATGCTATGAGGAGCTCCGCCCTTGACAGCAATCTTTCGAGTGTTGGCATCACGGACCAGGTTGGCAAACTCGGTAGGAGTCAGATCAGCAATGGTCATGAGATGCCTCGGGGTGGTGGCTTGTGAGTAGGCTCGCTTCTGAAGGCCATTGACGGCACCTCGAGCGATTCGGAAAGCAGTGGACTTCATGGTGAGGGGATTGGCTGGGGAGGTCAGTGAGAAGTCTATATGATTGCTAGGAGCATAGAACTTACAGATCAGATGTCTAGATATATTAATGAAAAGAATTGAAAGAGTTTATGCAAGATCGAGTGACGAAGTTTTATTGAGCTAACAGCTGGAGGAGTCATGCTGCATGCGCAGAGCGAGCTCCCGGACCGCAGATCGGCTTCTGCCCAATGAGGGACACTGAGAGCCATGAAGACCCATTTTTATCTTTTGCTCGACGTACAATCTCTGTAATGTTTTATCACAGCTGTTTCATATTGTAGAGCTTTATCTAGCTATTAATTAACTATGTATGCTATCTTGGGCTTGTTGCAATTCTTATTTACAAAGGCACTTTTCACTTGAGCGCGATGCTAAGAGCCATCACCGAGAAGCCGGATTTCCAATGGCGATGGCCCTGTTGGTCCACTAACCTGCACGCTAATGTGGTGACAAGGGCGCACTCTCTGCAGTGACAATGAGGTCCCTGTTTGTTGGCGGTGAGACGTTGCAGGGAAGATTGAGAAACATGAGCTGAGTGTCTGGAGAATTTCTGAAAAGTGAGTCCATTGAAAAAGCATTCTTGGCGTACATGAAGAATTGAGAGCTCAACGACATGGATGCTTGCTCATCCCATCTCCCGGGTCACGTGCACGCTGACGTCAGAAACCCCAAAATCACTTGAGTGTTGAGCTGCTACACACCAGAGATGGCATGAGTCTAGTGACTCGGCCTCCCTTCTCATCAACTACATACTCTAATACTATGCCTTCTCAAATATTTGCAACACTCACTAGATGACGTCCTCACATGAGAGGGTCTTGAGGGAGGGTCACCGAGCTCGGAACAGGCCCCAACCCCGATCTCCAGGGCCAATTGCCACGCGAACTTTCCTCTTTAGGCTTGGTGTGGGGCGCGGTTCCTGGCGCGGGCAACTGCTCGCCAATCACACCCCGTACCTCCCCACATCCTTATCAATCCATTCCCACCCTGCGACTTCATCATCGATGACGAGTCGCCCGTGCTAACTTGCCTCTCTCAACTGTCTTACACCATCACGTTGTCGCTCATCATCTTCCATTCTCTCTTCTTGGGTGTCTTTGATACTTCATCCTCGCATCTATCCGATTTCACCATAGCCGCGACCACTTCTACAACTTACGCGCCTTGTGCGCACCTCAGCCCCATCCCATTAGGCGGCCTCACTACCGACAACAGCCCACCATGACCGCCCCCGACGAAACCGAACCTCTCCTCTCGCCAACGCGGGAGGAACAGCCCACCGAGAATTCACCTCTTCTTGGTGATCGCGATGATAGACATAGCGAGGTGGACGAGCACGAGGAACAGTCAGCCGAACCTCAGCCTCAGGACAATAAGAGCGCCCGGTCATCATGGCGCTGGCCTTCAATTATCGCCATGGCCTTCCTTGGCATCCTTGTCATTCTCATTATAATCCTTGGCTTCCTCGTTCCTCCCGCCGTCAAGGAGTATGCCGAGAAAGCCGCCGTCCTCGAACCGACAAACTTGTCCATCGAGAAGATCACGACCGACGGAATCCGGGCACGAATCCGTGCAAACGTCTACCTCGACGGCTCGCGAGTCGACAATTTAAACTCCCGTCGCATCGGAAAGGCCGTTACTGGCATCATGCGAAAGCTCGAGACCAAGGAGACGACGGTGCGAGTCTACCTCCCCGACTACGCCGAGGCTCTTGCCGGCACCGCCGTTATCCCACCTTTGGTCGTCGACGTTGTGAGTGGACACACAAATGAGCTGGACTTTGTGGCCGAGGTCAGCCCCGGCAAGGCCGAAGACATTCGCAAGATCGCGAATGACTGGTTGGAGGGCAACTTGAAGCAACTCAAGGTGGTGGGCAAGACCCAGGTTCACCTCAAATCGGGCATCTTCCCGCTGGGAACCCATGATGTGGCCGAGTCCATGGTTTTTGAAGGTCAATCTCTCTACCGTTCCTTTGCCTCTTTGTACTTGGGACAGAAAACCCTACTTTAATCAAACCAAAAAGTGCTTCTCTTTCTTCAGAATTGGACTAATGCCCTCACAGCCAAGAAGATTCCGTCCATGCCCGACTACAAGATAGAACGTCTTGATCTCCACGATCGCCCGGTAGATGGCCACGGACGGAAAGTGATTGAAGCAGACGTATCCTTGACTGTGCACAATGACTACCCAGTGTCATTTGAAGTCCCGACTCTCGGGTTTGAGGTCCTAGTTCCCAACTGCGACTCATCACAGCCCTCCATCAGTGTTGCAGACGCCATTACCGACCCCATTCACATTCGTGCCAAGGAGGACGTCAAGGCAGATGCCAAGGGAGTTATCCGTAATATCCCAGAGTCCCTTACACGAGCTTGCCCTCATTCCAAGTCCTCTCCCCTAGACCACTTTATGGATCGCTACCTCCATGGCGAGGAGGCCCAAGTCTTTGTGCGAGGAAAGAAGCTCAATGATTCAGATACTCCAGAATGGATCTCGGAAATTCTGGAGAGCATTACTGTCCCCGTCGAGTTTCCCGGGCGATCATTCGACAACTTTATCCGCAACTTCTCACTAACAGATGTCGACTTTAAGCTGCCAGATCCTTTCGCTGACGCCAACGACCCAAACAGCCAACCTCGGGTCTCTGGAACAACACAAGTGTTGGCAGCTCTTCCGCCTGAGCTGAAAGTTGACCTGGCGGTCGAGAGGCTCCGCGCCGATGCAGACTTGTTTTACGAGGGACGCAAGCTCGGCGAACTCAACCTGCGTCACTGGGAAAAGGCCAATTCGACAAAGGTTCAAGACGACGAAAATCACGAAGTCCTACTCAACATCACCTCACGAGTAGTTGACGTGCCCCTGACAATCACCGATGGCGACGTATTCAGCGAAGTGATGCAAAAGCTACTCTTCGGCGACGAGGATCTCATCCTCGACATCAAGGCCGAAGTCGATGTCCAAGTCTCGACCGTCCTCGGAATCTTGACGGTCAAGAAGGTTCCTGCAGAGGGCAAGATTCCAGTAAAACGTTCGTCTTCGTTGTGGTAATCTCTTCCACCCCCCTCGAGGATCACGGTCCTCTCCATATACACACACGCTGAAGTATTTCCTTGACGTGCCTCGCAACTCTGTCGATAGCCACCGCTGACCAGGCTGTAGGAGTTCCCGGAGACACGCTCAGCAAGCTCAACCCTCAGGTTGGAGAGATTGAGATTATCGAAACCTCGGAGACGGGCGTTCAGATGAAGGGTTTTGTCAACATTACCAACCCAACGCCCTACACAGCCGTGGTCCCCTATTTCAACATACACATTCTCCATGACGGCCAGGTACTCGGAGAGGCTATATCCAGGAACGTCGATTTCGGACAGGGCGTGAATACGAACCTTCTCGTCCACGCAATTTGGGATCCAACCCGGTTTGGAGGAGAAAAATGCACATGAAGTTGGCAGGAAGCTGCTATCAGATTACGTCTCTGGCAAGAACACGACCTTGACAGCAAGAACGCACAAGGGGAGTATCCCAAGCATACCCCTTATTGGAGATGCTCTCTCCAAGATCAACGTCACTCTTCCTACACCACGGATAAGAATTCCAGGCGAGGATGAGAACGAAAAGCCACGCTTCATCGCCGATGCCACTTTCCACATACTATCATCCACAGCAACTTTCACCCTGCTCTCACCTTTGCAGTACAACACTCTTTATATCGAGCATATCAACGCCACCGCCTTCTACAACCACACCGAACCAGTCGGCCAGATAATCCACGACTCTCCCTTCCCAGCAACGCCAGGTCGCTCCCAGACTCCACGTCTCCCCGTAGATTGGTCTCCTGGCAGCGTGGGCTACGGCAAGCTCAAAGAGGCGCTGGGCGGGACGCTCAAGCTCGACGCCGTAGCCAACGTGACTGTCAGACTCGGGAGCTGGACCGAGAATCTGCATTATCATGGCGAGGGCATCGGGGCAAAAGTCAGCCTCTAAAAGTGTGGTTGTAACTATCTCGAGATTGGGTTGGAGTTGACGGCATTTTGTCTTCGGAGTTTGGATAGTGATGGGTTAGCGTTTTTTTGGGACGACCTTGTAAACATGGCTCGAACGGTACAGAACATCAAGACTTAAGAACTCGTTCTTTAAACATTGTTCTCCTTTTCTTTCTAGCAGATGACTATAATCTTAGACTCGTGCATGTTCGAGCTGTCCATGGAAATAATTGGCATCAGATAGAATTTCCCGTTTAAGCTTAACAGGTTGTTCAGAAGATATAGTATTTATTTTAAGCACAGACCTTTGTTTAACTACCTATGAACTGAAGCAAACACATCTAGAAATAGAATACAATGAGTCCTGTTATGGATTAACTATGTCCTGTCCACGTAAAATAGGTATAAGAAGGGCACAGTTCCGGTACAGAGAGATGGATTCACCATCATTCAGGCACACTACAAGTATTCTACAAGTAAGCATTCTACACGCCAAATCCACACTCAAGCAACCAACACACAACCATGCCTTCAACCACAAACAACCAAAGCAGCATTCACACTTGCAAGACAGCCGGAGAGGCGTCGAGCAAGGGCGAGAGCCAGCGTGGAAAGAAGGGCGACGAGACAGCAGCCATGCAAGAGGAGCTAGACGCTATTTTGCTGGCAGCAGACGATCTAAGACAAGAGCTAGACAAGGATCAGGACGAGATGCTCGATGACTTGATCTCGGAAAGGTAAGAATCTAGCTCTCTGATTGTATCATTGACAATCATCCAAGGGGTGGAGTAGATAAGTGAACAGGAGTGAACAACCTGTTAGTGGTAGAAAGCAGCATGTCAGAGTTAGGAACTCTGGATGTTCACTGGAAGACCTAGACAGAGAGTGGTTAGATAGACAAGCAAGACGGCAACACATACCTATAGCTATCTTCACATGGTGTCAGCAGGAAATAACGAAAAAAAACTCAGTGAGCACATGAAATAAGGGTAAAAGCACCTTTTTGATCTTGTAAAAAAAAACTGTCCATTGTCCCCGGTATTACTATTCGCAGTACTCCCTAAATAATCCTGTTTGTCGTCATAACTGAGTATCTTTTACGCAAGTCGAACGCCTGCTTCCCGCCGCTTCTTGAGTTGCTGCTGTGCCGCCAGGCTCATGCCGGCAGACTGGCTCGCGTCAAACATGCTCTGGGCTTCGCGTCGCTTCTCGTCCTCGATCTTCTTGAGGCGCTTCTCCGTCTTGCCCTTGCCGCTTCCCTTTCCGTGGAACTGGTGGCTGAGGTGCTTGAAGGCCTCCTTCTGGTCGAGGGCTCGTCCGTGGTCGTCCGTGTACTTGAGCTCGACGTTGGGCTTGTATCCGGATGAGAACAGCTCGGCCATGCGTCGCGATTGTTGCTGATCGCGCCATGTGTTTTGCTGCCGGGCCCATTCCTCGCGATCACGTACTGACATTCTGTCGAGTTTGCCACTCATACGGTCACGTTCACGCTGGTGACGTGCCTGCTCATCCAGCTCTTCCTCCAGACGTCTCTTCCTGGCCAGAAACTCTTCTCGGTCTCGCAAGTTGCTGTACTCGGTGTCGCCACGTGTATCTTCAACAAGACCACGTTCTCTTAGTAGTGCTAGAGCAGCACCCATTCCTTCTCCAACGGCCTTTTCTTCTTCAACACCAGTCTCATCCACTTCGTCAAGCGCTGACGTTGCTGGCTTCTCCTCTTCAGCTTCGTGGATGTTGTCTTCCATAGGATGATCCTCGTCAGGTTCTGGTGACTTTGACACTGTCTTTGGCTTGCGAGGTTTGCGCTCTTCGTTCTCGCCAGGCTTGCTCAGTCCTGCCACAAACTCCGACACCTCACCCAGAACAAGTCCTCCCTCCTCTTGCTCGGCGTGTTCTGGCTCATCTTCTTGTTCCTTGAGCTGCTTGGCGATGTCCTCGGGTCTGGTCTTCTTTCGCTTCTTCAAGGCCTTCTTTCGTTGAATTGCAAGGGATGCCTGAAGATCGTCGTCATCCACAAAAGTATCATCTCCCGTCTTGCGCTTCTTGCTGGCCGCACCGTTACCGGAATCGACATCCATGGCATTGTTGTCCACAGGCGCTGCATCTATGGGGAATATGTCATCCTCATCAACAGGCTTTTGTCTTGTTCCCTTATTCTTCTTGCTCTTCTTGGGCTTCTTGACTTTGATCTTTGATGGATCTAGGTAGTCTGAAGAGATAGGAGTATCACCTATAGATTGACAAGTTAGTTCTAGGTCTGGATATTCATGGTTTGAGCCGAACTTACCGACGATATCGTCAAGACTGACACTCTGGATCTTCCGCGCCTTTTCAGCTGGCTTATCCAGAATGTCTGAGAGCTCTGCGATGGCGCCATCCATATCGAGAGTGAACTTCTTAGTTTTCTTGCCACCGATTTCGTCGTCGTATTGCGCAAGAATACTCCGTTCGCCGTCCTCTTCATCATCGTGAGGGTTGTATCCAGGCTTCTTCTTCTTGAGGTCAAGTCTCTCAGAAAGCTTCTCTGCCTCGCGCATGTTCAGGTTCTCCAGCTCATCACCTTCGGCTTCATTCTCCTCGATTGTGGTATCCTTGAGCGTGAGGATCTGGTCGTCTCCATCCATGAAATCAGCCGTGTCGTGCGCAACCTTGATACCTGCGAGGTCCTTGGAGGTGTATTGAACTGCAGCCGCAGCAGCAGCTTCGGCCGCTGCCAACTCCTCTTCGAGCTTCCTGGTCTTGGCAATCTTCTTCTGTCGCTTCTTCTGACCCATGAGCCAGTCCTTTGCGCTTATATCACCACCCTCTTCAGCTTCTCCGAAACCCTTGCCTTCTATAACAGCGTGGAGTTGGGCCTGGTCTCGCGCTTTCCGAATGGCAGCAGCCTTCTCTTCGCGCTTGCGCTTCGCATTCTCAGCCTCCATAGCTTTGTTGTAATTGTCGTAGGCCTGAGCCTGACGGCTCTCGAGGGTGCTGGCCACCTCGCCATCGCTGTCGGCGTCATTGGACTCTGGCTTATTCGATGTGTCGGCTCCCGGGACAGGCAAGGGCTTCATGCCCAGGGAGATTCGAATGCGGTTCGTCTCTTCGATAGTCGCGGCGTCCATCTTTGCTATCGTTACTTTACGCGAAGACGGCTTTCGGAGTTTGATCAAGGATGCATTACGATAAAGAAATGACAAGATGGAGCAGGCAGACGCGCTTGAAGTTGGCACGGACCACTTTGCGGCTACGAAGTGGATTAGTAATCACGTGATATGCTTCCAGAATTTCCTTTATTAAGGCCGCGATGAAATTTTCTTTCCCTCCTTTTTCTCTTCTACAATCACGGATCTGTGCCCAGCGATCCTCTTCTCCTCGGAGTTAGGGTCGATTGCTGTGCAGCTCGATAATTCTAGGGAGCCATCAACTTGCTATGGTGTCAATCATCCTATCGACAGGTCCAAGAGTAAACGGGTGCTTCTGGCTGCTTCATTCGCTGTCGCAAGATGGCTTGAGTGAATTTGGCCGCTGCATCCGAGACGCTATATTCCACCCCCCTTTTCCGAGACCGTCGGTCGGTGAGGTTGGGGAAAACCATGGTCTGCCTACATATTTAGATTTTTCACACCCATTTTTTACGTGATGTCAGTTTTGATGGTCGTTCTGCCACAATGAGAGACGTTAAACTCTTGGCAGGTAAAGGTCTAGCCTTGTTCAAGGGCATTGTCAGTCCCAGGGCTGTTACTGGTCACGGTTACTGTCACTGTCAGAACGCCGTTGTTCCGGCCTGCCGGTTGCGTTTGAACCCCAGACGATGCTGATCACTTCGTCGGACCGACGCTTGGTGATGATGCATGGCTTCGGGTCTTGATCCTGAATCTGGGGACAATGTCACCTCGGCAGGAGTAGAAAACAAGCACTTTCCACGATCTACGGCCCGTCTTCGGTGCTGAGACCCCAGATGCGACTAGGTTACATTTAGTTGAAGCCCAAGTCTCCTGGTGAAGGGGCTGTCATGAGCACGTTTTTTCGAGTTATTGGATGGGAGCTGTGACCCCCTGCTGGACGTTTTGCATGCATAGGGTAGCTCGTCTAAGCTGTCAGTGAAGTTTAATATCGAGTCTAACGATCCCTCCACGCGGGTTAAAGGAAAGAAGAGACACCAGTACAAGCTTGTTATCTTTGTCCTTGATAAAGATCGTCAACAGAGTATAAAAAGAATAGATTAAAGAGCTCTCAAGTATCACTTTTACTGCAACATATTCTTAGTTCTTTTTATCATATTTTCTACACATATACTGATGATGCTTCAGAGCAGTTAATCAACCCTCTTCAATGTCCCGGTGTCCCATTCATTTCTTCACCACCACGCCCTCGTGCCTTGCTGGTGTGTGTTGCACTCGGCCATTTGAAGCCGAAGCAATATTTCATCCGTCCACTGATGCCTCCTGCCCTGTCAATATTCCAAGTTGAATATGAATATCATGAGATCGTGCATATTTCATTTCGTCGGCGGCATGTGAATGTGAAGGAAGGGCGGGTACCCCACACTCCCCTCCACAGGTACCGAGCGGGAGCGGGTTCTTTCCGTCCTCTCACCATCCATGGATCACTCTCACTGCAGAGAGAGCCCGATCACTGGAACATTTTTCGTCACATGGTCTCTCTGACCGTAGACAATGTCTCAGTTATATCCGCCGCAGGACAGTCAGATGAGACGTCCTAGAGCAAGCTTTGAGCTTCCATGGTTTGACGAGGAAAAAAACCACCATGGGTTGATGTTGACGATGATTTCTCCGCCTGCAGCATACCCCAGGTGAAAGACGACTATAGCAAGAGTTTCCACTCCAATAACGGCT
The DNA here is from genome assembly GCA_003946995.1 of Fusarium oligoseptatum. Taxonomy (NCBI): domain Eukaryota; kingdom Fungi; phylum Ascomycota; class Sordariomycetes; order Hypocreales; family Nectriaceae; genus Fusarium; species Fusarium oligoseptatum. The sequence continues at coordinate 106,284 of NKCK01000114.1, forward strand.
GGGGGATCGCATGCACTCATCAACTGTTTTACTCGGCCTCATTCTAAACATTCGGCCCTTTGAACCACACCAAGCTATCCCGCAACGGTTCACCATCACCCTCGCTCACTCACTCCCCCGTGGAGTCTCCGCATGTCCCCCATTCGGCATCTAACCAACTTGGACACGAAGAGCTACCGTATTCGAACCTTCTGGCCGACATGCCCGCCGTCTATAAGATCCTCACGATGGACCTCATCGATGTCGACGAGGCAGTCTCAAGCCTATCGGTCAACACAACAGCTTCTCTGATACAGCCCTTCATGTATATTCTGTCTTCTGCTTTCCTCCTCGGCTCCCTCGCTCTTCAGAGCGTCTTGGGTAGACCGGCGGATAAGATTCAAGTGAGGCAATCTGGTGTCGACGACTTCATCAAGTCCGAGAGCCCGATTGCTATCGAGCAGCTGCTGTGCAACATTGGCTCAGAAGGTTGTCATGCCAAGAATGTTCCCGCTGGCATCGTCATTGCTTCCCCAGACACTCAAGATCCTGACTGTGAGTTCCGTGATCCGACATGTATGAACTCAACTAACAGCTGTCAGACTTTTATACCTGGACTCGAGATGCTGCTCTTGTCTTCAAGTATATTGTCGACAGGTTCGTGCACCAGTACGATGCTGGGCTGCAGAAGCGCATCCAGGAGTACATTGCATCCCAAGCCAAGCTCCAGGGTGTCTCCAACCCTTCTGGATCCCTCTCAGATGGCTCTGGCTTGGGTGAAGCCAAGTTCTATGTTAACTTGAGCCCCTATACTGGTGGCTGGGGTGAGTTGACGGATTCTTGCTATGTCTTACACAGGTACTGACAGACTCCAGGCCGACCTCAGCGTGATGGTCCTGCCCTTCGGGCCACCGCCATGATCACTTATGCCAACTGGCTGATCGCCAACGGCTACACCTCTACGGCTAATGATATTGTGTGGCCCGTTATTCGCAACGATCTCAGCTACGTTGCTCAGTATTGGTAAGCATGCCTGAAAACTGTCCACCACAAAAGCTAACCTTGTAAGGACCCAAACCGGCTTTGACTTGTGGGAAGAGGTCAGGGGCAGCTCATTCTTCACGACTGCTGCTCAATATCGAGGTCAGCTCCAGCTCTCTCACTCTCAGTCAAGATGCTAATCTATAGCACAGCTCTCGTCGAAGGCAGCGCCCTTGCTAAGGCTCTTGGCAAGTCTGGTGACACCTATTCTAACATCGCCCCCCAAACTCTCTGCTTCTTGCAGACCTACTGGGTCTCAAATGGTAGATATGTCGACTCCAACAGTAAGTTTACCTCCGTCGACTTCACTATGCCGTTTACTCACAACTCTTAGTCAACGTCAATGATGGCCGCACCGGCAAGGACGCCAATAGTATTCTCGCATCTATCCACAACTTTGACCCCAGCATTGGCTGTGACGCAGCGACATTCCAGCCCTGCAGTGACAAGGCTCTCGCCAACCACAAGTCAGTCACGGACACTTTCCGCTCCTACAACATCAACAATGGCATCGCACAGGGAACCGCTGTGGCCATTGGAAGATACATCGAAGATGTCTACTACAACGGCAACCCCTGGTACCTCACTACGCTCGCCGCGGCTGAGCAGCTGTACGATGCCGTCTACGTCTGGAAGCAGAAGGGCTCCATCAGTGTGACCGATACATCTCTGTCGTTCTTCAAGGACCTGGTTTCGAGTGTCTCCACTGGCACATATGCCAGCGACTCGACCACCTTCAAGCAGATTGTCGACGCTGTCACGTCCTATGCCGATGGATACGTCAGCATTGTTGCCAAGTACGTCGGTCCAAACGGCGCCCTGGCTGAGCAGTTCTCCAAGAACGACGGCAAGCCCATGTCCGCTGACGATCTGACGTGGTCATACGCTGCTTTCCTCTCTGCCACTGAACGCCGAGCTGGCATTGTTCCTCCCACTTGGGCGAAGGGTGTATCTCCTTCTGTTCCTAACAGCTGTGGATCAAGCACGGTTGTTGGATCATACACGTCGGCCACGAAAACCTCGTTCCCTGCTTCGCAAACCCCCCAGGACGGTGTGCCAACTCCCACTGGACCAACCCCCACCGACAGTGAACCCACCAGCTCCCCAACAAGCTGCACCGTTGCAGATGAGGTCGCCGTCACATTTGAGGAGATTGTCACGACCGAGTACGGCGACACCATCAAGATTGTCGGCAGCATCGCCGCCCTGGGCAACTGGGACACCAGCAAGGCCATCGCCCTGAGCGCCTCCGAGTACACGTCGTCCAACCACCTGTGGAAGGCTACCATTTCCCTCACGGCCGGTCAGGCTTTCGAGTACAAGTACATCAACATCAAGAAGGACGGCTCGCTGGTTTGGGAGCGTGATCCTAACCGCTCTTACACTGTCCCCAAGACTTGTGCCACCGAGGCTACCAAGTCGGATAAGTGGCAAGGATAAGCTTGGAGAGTGATCCAAGACCAGATTGATACTTGCTTGAACTCTGTCAGAAAGGAGGGAGGATAACACCTCTATCCCTTCCGCAGTGGGAGAGTGAGTAGTCGAGTCTTGGAGAGCATTTGCCATGACACGAAAATACGCTTGACGACGGAGCTTCTGCAACAAAATCTCAATCTACTGCACAAAAATCCTATTCCAGTACATAGTCCCCTCCTTTTCTACCCTCCTGATCGTGTTCTCGACTTAGGTCGACCAGGCCCCTTATTCCACGATTCGCAAGAAACATCGCTACGAGTTGGTTAATAGGGACCTCAATAGGAGAGGCAGGATAGGGTTTTTAGTCAATTCTACCTGTTTATAGTTATTGTTAAATGTCTATTTTTACGTCATCTCTACTCTACTTTTCGAGCTTGTCGATATTCGGCGGTTTTTGTGAGTGGGAAAAGGGGCTTTCATCTCTCAGATTGACAATGACCCGTTCACAACTTTCAAAAATGTTGACGGTTTCTTCTTGACATGAATTCATTTGATGTGTCTATGCCTGACTTGCTGCCTCCCTCCAAAAACACATGATAATCGTTGACACATACAAGTCCCATCTCCCTCCTCCTTGGATAGCAATCCCGGTGGGTTGCTCCATGTGATATATCCCAGTTCATTTAGTCCATTCGGCTGTTTCCCCCCTTCATTCCATGCTCCATATCTCATCCTCTCTACGCAAACTCATCATCCGCCTCCTCGATAGAGTTCTTGATGCGCACCAGAATAGTAGTCTTCCACTTGTCAAGCTTGCTGATCTGGTCAAACTGGAACAGTCGGTCGGTGAACTGCTCCTGGCTCTTCGCCTCGATGGCCTCGCACAGGTCCGTCAGGAGCTGGTGCTCGCGCTGGGCGGCGAACGAGGGGTCCATGTCGCGGTACTTTTCCAGGGCGCGCTGGGCCGCCACCAGGTCGCCGCTGGCTAGGTGGCAGATGCCCGCCTTGAGGAGGTAGTCCTTGACGCTGTATTTCATGAGGTTGTTGTTGATGGACTGCTCCGCCACCCGCTCGTACTTTTCGATGGCCTTGTAGTAGTCGCCCTCGATGGCGGCCACGTCGGCCACCTTGAGCCAGAGCTTGTTGGCAAGACTAGCGTATGTTAGTAGATGCCCACGAGCTCAAGGTAGCTTTCAACTTACGCCATGGCATTATCACCCTCGTACCAACTAGCAGCCAACTCGTAGCACTCGAGCGCGCTCTTTGCGTCGCCAAGATCCACCTCGTACAGCTCGCCCAGATTCTCCTTGTGAGAAGCAGCGCGGCGGAAGTTTCCCTTGGCGCAGTATCGGTCGACGGCCACGTTCAGACACCTAGCGGCAGCCTGGGGATCGTCCTTGCGGTAGGCCTTGAAGGCATCGACGAGGGTGTTTGCGGCGTCATCGGGCTCCTTAAGCTTCTCGGTCTGAATCTGAGCGGCCTGCTCAAAGGCCTTTCCAGCTTCGATATCTTTTCAAAGTTGTTTAATCAGCTTGCGTTCGCGTGTGTGTGTATCGGGGTCTGAGGACGCACTCTGCTGCTGCATCTTGAAGGCGTTGGCAGCCTGCGTGAAGAGGTCGGCGGCATCTTGGTACTTTTTCCTCTCGTCCGCCAAAGAAGCTGAAGCCGCTGCCTGCGCCTTGCAGGGTCTTTTTGGGCCTGTGAACAAGAAAGAAAAACGTGGTCAGTATGCGTTTGCGACTTCGTTGTGCTTATGGCATGTCGGAGACAATGGCGGGGGAGGGGTTACGGAACCTACCTTTTGGAGGAGGGCTCGAGGATCTTGGGCCATGGCTGGGAGGGGAATTCGCTATTTGAGGGTATCAAATGAAGTTAATGTCAAAGGAGAAGAGTAAAATGGAGGAGGAGCCACGTCAAGATGAAGGTTGGGATGGGCGATTGAAGATGCAAGGTAGTAGTGTATGGTAGAGTTGAGGCTTAGCTATGACGACGGGGTAGCCTGAGCCACATTTGGCGGCCCGGCTGGCCAAAGTGTCAGAGCCCGGTTAGTGGGGGGTGTTGGGTCCCGTTGCTGGATGCCTTGTACCGGCGCAAAAATAGCCGCTGCCGCCGAGCGCAGATCCCTTCAAAGATTGGAATTGGTGTCACGAGAGATTGATAACTTACTGATACACTTCCAATCACGATTAGAAACTCTGACGAGTTTACGACACTGAAGGAACCCATATATATTCTATGTTGGCCCACAATCACCCACAATGGCACTCTGCTCATCCTGCCGTCTCGCCCTCCGGCGTACCATCACCACACGATCTATAAAGTCGACAACTCGCACCTTGACGACAAATTCAAGCTCGAAATCGACCGCCGCCTCCATCCTTGAGAAGCCAACCTGGTCCGTCCGCAGTCTTCTCCCCTCATCACCCTCGTCGGCACCGGCAGAGACCATCACACCCGCCCAGCTCCACCATCTCCTCCGTCTATCGGCCCTCCCTCTACCCCCAACACCAACCGACGAAGCTGCCATGATCAACACCCTCCAGAACCAGCTGCAATTCGTTCGAGCCGTGCAACGAGTCGATACTAGTGGTGTGGAACCCCTACGTGCCATCCGCGACGAGACAGATGCAGCCCATGGCGAAGCCACCATAGGACTCGCCGACTTGGACGAGGCGTTGAGCAGCGAGGTCCTCGTGGGCCATTATCAGCGCGCGAGGAGGGTCAGGGACAAGGTCGACTCTGAAGCCGAGAAGTGGGATGCTCTTAGTACCGCCAGCAGGACAGCGGGAAGATATTTCGTTGTCGAGAGTGGGAAGAAGGATGTTGAGGGGATAGAATGATGATGGAGCAGCTGCAGATATGATACCCCAAGGACAACAATGAAAAAGAATTGGCATAACTATATCGTTCGCCATGTAATTGCACGCTCATGAATCTAGAGCATCCACCCTCCCCCAAAATACCCTTCTAACAATGTGGGTTGTGTGTATGAACCCAGAAATCTATACTTTCATATCAATCATGACCGCTCACCACCACCAACCTTCCCCTCCCCCTCAGACCGTCCGCCATCCTATGACGACGCACCCGAGGGTCCATCCTTTGGTTTCGGCTTGGGAACCTTTTTCATACGCGTTGGGACTCGGCGCCCTCTTTTTCCTTGCCTTTACCGCTGCTCTTGCGCCCCCGCCGGTGTCCGTGGTCATGTCCGCAGCTCTGACGCTTACCGCCCGCTGGTCGTGCGCCTTCGGGCTCCGAGTCCGAGTCTGAGCCTGAAGACGAGTCGGAGGAGGATTCGTCGCTGGATTCGTCTACGGGCTTGGGTTTGTGGTAGATGCAGCATACTAAAGACACAAACATTGGTTAGCACGTGCTCGAGATTGACTATTCGCAATCAGAACGTACCTTTGGAGCTCTTCCGCCCGAGACCCTCGTTATCTACAACATCCTCTGCCCACTGCACCGACCGTCCATTGGAAGAATGTGCGCCTCGAAGTCTCAGGATCCTGGGCGCCGACTCGCCAGTCTCGGGTTCTTTGGGGGTCTCGGTCTGCGTCTGCGCGGGGGCTGGCGCATTGCTCTGCTGCTGCTGTCGTTGTGACATGATGTATTTTTCTCGTACGATGATCTTGCAGAGAAGGAAGAGAAGAAAAAGAGTGTAGGTTGAGTTGGACAGGAAATATTTGTTTCTTTGTAGAAAAAGAGACCTTGTCACGCGCTTGTTATGGAAGCGGATGGCAAAGGAATGAATCGTCGTCGGTCATGGAGGGGCCGAGCCTAAAGAAAAAATCCGGGGTTTTTGCCCCCACGTCATCTCCTGTCAATGAGGTGATGTTTAAGCCACTCACTCATGAAGTGCATATCAAGTTCCTTGTTTCTGTTTTTTGGGTGTGTTATACAAAATAGTGCTACAGTCTATGTTTTCATGCAAGATAGTATACATGTGACATTATACAGCGTCAAAATCTTACACTCGTCATTCATCATGACTTCCTCAGTCGTGCTCTCATTCAGAGTTCATCTGTGATCCTCGCCTCTCCGCCTTGGCCTTCTTCTTCTCCCCCTTCATGCTCCTCCTTGGTCGACCTCTCTTGTGTTCCGCAAGCACCCGTGGTTTGTTGTGCATCCATCCGTTGATGGGTCGACGAGATGCAATGAATCGACCCTCAGGGCTGTAAACGTCGACGGCTGGCCAGTCCGGCTCCGGCAGTGGCTCAAGTTCCCTGGGTTTGGATCTGGGTTTCGCCATAACTGGCTTGGTATCTCTCCTCTTCGCAGCAAGAGCTAGGAAAGGATCAGAAAATTCCCCCTTCTGCGTCACTTGTTCTACAGGTGGAGGTTCTCGGGGTGGTGGGATCAAAGGCCTAGCGACGTCCTGAACTCGTACCTGAGCTACCAACTCGACGTAGCCAACGCCCTCAATGAGGATATCGGTCGAAACCACTCGGAAAGGTAACCGATCAACCGTCAGTCCGACTGCGTTCTTCCTCGTTAGGGGACCCGCTCGTATCTTGGTGACGTCGTGAGACAACTTGAAGGTTCCGGCATGTCGCATCTTGTCTCCAATTCCAGGAAGCATGATGCTCGGCACACCAATAGACTCGCGCGTCTGCTCCTGGAAAGCAATCGCCTTGTCGGTCTGCGTCAGATGCTCCTCCAAGGGCGTAAAGTTATAGGCAAGAAACACCATGTTGGGGTTTTTAGGTGTGATGCGAATAAGCCCTCCTCCAAGGATCAGCGACTTCCCTGGTTTCAACGAGACCTGCTCAGGGACGATCCGTTTTTTCATGATCATGGATTGCCGACACTCTTCCTTGACGAACAAATCCAGGTCGCTTCGTGCCAGACCTGGTAGATCAATGAGCTCACCCTTTCCGTTACCAAATGGTACTCGAATCGGCGATGCGGTCGTTCCAGGTAGTGACGAAACCAGCGGCATATCGGGATAGTTCTTGGCGGGCTGCGCCGGGGGCAGCAAATCTCCAACGTCGACATCTTCCCAGGGATCGCCTTCTCCGTCTTGATCGGCAGCAATTGACTCTGTGTTGACAGCCTCCCGAGGATATGTCGACACCGACGCCCGCTCCGCATCTTTGCCCATATTCATCCTGCCCTTGGGGTAGACAGCTTCGAAGAGCTGACTTTTACCCACGTTAACCTTTCCAACCATCCAGCCCGCACCGCCACGACGCCAGATATCTTCCTTGACCTCCTTGGTCCACCATGCTCGTCGCGCACTAACACACCTCACGTTTCCCAGTCGCACACGGCCTCCGAGTCGACCCAAGGCATCCCGCAGCGTCTCACGCAGGTAAGGCATCATGGAATCAACAATTTCCTTGGTAGGTCCCAGCAAGTCGCCACGGGTGATGATGAAGCTCAGTTCTGTTTGTCGGTCCTTCTGGTACTTGCCCGCTCGTGATCGTCTGTTGCGCGTTCTTATGGGGATGTCTCCTAACAGAACATTGAGCCGTGGGATCAACGACATGGGGAAGTCGGCGGCGTCGATAACATGATAGATGTGGTTGTACTTGTGCGGTGACTCTTCGATCGTTTCGCGCAGCGACTCTACTGTAGGATGATACATGGTGACTTTGGCCGTATCGCTCGTGGTGCTATAGTTCTGCAAATTGTGACATCGGTCACATATAGGCTGCTTGTCTTGAGGAGGTGCTTCTACCAGTTCATTAGTTTTCAATTGCATCAATGGCCAGGAAATGTACCCACTGGGAGCAACATCACCCTCTGTCTCTGCCCCAGACATCAAGAGGGACGGTTTCAAGCCAAGCGCCTCCAGTTGACTCTGATCCAATGTCTTAAGCACATTATCCACAACTCCATCTTCTTCGCTCGCAGTGCGCTTAGGCCCATATGCCTCTGGGTTCAGCCACTTCTTGACTCTTTTGCTGGTCAAGTCAAAGTACCCCAGCAGCTGAGGATCGGCCGTTTGCGAAAAGGCGCCACATCCCGTACAAGTCAATGGCAGTCGTCTCCGAGGCTCTGTGGGAGCTGGTTTAGGGGGCAATTCGGCTTCCGTTGGAGGTCCATCTTGGGTAATCGCCTCCGTATGGTTGAATCGTCGGGAATATAGTGTCGTGGTTCTTGCAGACGACGCAACTCGAGACATTCGAATATACCGAGCTGATCCTACCGCAGGGCATAAAAAAAGAGGAACACTCGATGAAGCTGATGCCTCACCGATGCTGAGTGCCCGATTGAGCCATCGGGCTGACAATGCTCGGTGCATTGCGACTCCAAACAACTTTCAAATTAAAGACGATCGTCAACCAGAAAAAAAAGCGACTTAGAAGAAACCCGCCTCCAAAAAATTCCATCCCACTTCAAGATCCTTGGCACGCGACATGTGAGCGGCCCCACTTAAAACAATTCCCATACCCGGGTCAACGCTCGGCCCGCACTTTGTTTCGAGGGTCTGGTCGATTTTTCTGGGTCTTGAGCGTCGACTTTTCGAAGCCATCGCGAGAAGCCTCTAGATCTTGAGAGACATTAGCGCATTTCCAATCGAGGTTTTGCGTGGTTCAAGATGAGGTCTCTCGGCGAACGTCTCAATACGCTTCGTAGGGTAAGTCAATTGTGCACAATGACTTGAGAATAGACCGCTGACAAGCTTTATAGAAGGTAGATATTATCTCGCCATTGAACGATCGAAAGACGAACCCAATGCTCACACCGTGTATAGCTGATCAACATAAAAATGCGGTCCCGGCGCTGCAGTCCTCCCTCCGGAGGTAACTAGAATACACATGGACTTTGCCAAGAGTCTCAAGGGCCATATGGGAGCCAAGTTGGTCACTCCGTCCACATAAGAAGCATATCATATCTAACGTCCCCTCCAACAGAAAGTTCTGGCGCGAGAACCTCCCCCGGCTAAAGTATCACAACCCCTCGGTCCCCATGATCGTCAACCGCCACGCCCAAAGCGAGAACAAGCCCACCCTCTCCATCTACCTCCGCAAACCCGACGCATCCTCCCCACCCCCCGCGACTCGCAACCAGCCCGCCTCCTCGCGCGACAACCTCTCCAAGGCCGCTCCGCCGGACGCCGATGAGAGGGTCGTTACCATCGACATGACCGAGAAGCACTCGTCACACATCCTCGAGTACGTCCTGGCCGAGACCCGCGCCGTCGTCATCCAGCCCACCAAGGAGGAGATCCGGGAGCTACAGGAGATCGAGGCCATGCGCAGGCAGGCCGAGGTCGACAGGGACCGCATGAGGGAACTGCGGGAGGAGAAGAAGCGCGAGGAGGATATGCTGAAGAGAGCCCGGGCGGCTGGTGGTGTTGCCGAGGAGGAGGAGTCATGAGTGACGACGAACCAGAAAAGATGGATATGACGCTGTACAATAAATGTATTACTCGACGCCTTGAATCTGGCAGGTGTACAAGTTGGGGATATAAAACAATACCACCAATGTTTGATCTGTTAAGAATGGGCTGATGTTGAAGCATGATGAGAAAATGATCAAATTCACAATTGGGCTTTACCTTGAGGATGATGTCTTCCATAACATAATTCATATGTGCTCTCGTGTATTCAGGACACTTGTAATGGTTTGAATTCATGTTCTAAACGCCACATCATGGCGTTGATGTAGTTCGGTATAGTCTATATATATTCCCAGTTCCAGTTGATAACCCTTCCAAACTCCATAGATGAAACGGAATGCCAATTCATAATTTCGTCAAGTGTATACTTTACTTTAGTCCAAAGCCCTCGCTCTCACGGACGGCAGTCCACAGCAACTTCTCCAGCCTCTCTTTGGACCCGTACCGCGAGAGTGACAGCATGTTGAAGCATGTTCTGGCAATGGGGAACCTGCCCTCATCTTCTCCCAGGCAGGAAATCTTGATCGGTAACACAGCGGCGCCCATGGCAGGGATTCGGTCGCTACCGGTAATGAACAGCAGCAATTTGCGCTGGTCTTCAGGAGTGGCCGCTTTGAATGTCTCCCAGAACCAGTCGATAACAGGCTCGGAGCCATCTGGCTTCTTACTTCCCCAATTATCGTACTCAGCAACACCCCTTAGGGAATCGATATCAAGGGCCTCATCTGACCCTCGCACGAGGAGCTCAATTTCTTCCGGTCGGAATAGGGACAGGGCGTTACCTCCGCACACAGTGTAGAAGCCCCTCTTGAAAGGCTCAAACTGCCTCGTCACGGACACATCGATAATGTACCGCACGTAAAGGTCGACATATTCTCGTCGATTATTGTTTGTGACAGGAATGCGTTCGCCTCCTGGACAAAGAGGAACCTCGACAGTCGTGCCATATTTCTCTGTCTCGATGACAAAATCGAGAGCAAAGGTTTCCTCCACATTACCCTCGTACTCTAGCAGTTGTCGAAGTCCTCGGGCCAGTCCCGGTCGGTATTCAGCAAGATCCTCAAGAGTATATCGCATGGGGGGCTTGGGGTGGGAAGAAGCCCCTGTGCCCTGAGTAGGAGCCGATGCAATGAGTTTCCGGAAAGCAAAAGGTGGGAGAGCCAGGTCCAGAATAGTTGAGTTGTAAATAGCCAAGCCCATGACAACACCAACCAAGAAGAACTGATCTGATGTCTCGAACGAGTTAGGGTTGAAATAGCAATGCTGAGAGTCCTCGTCATAGATAAACATCCCTAGCATAAGGTTAGCTTGATTTGGTGAGGCTAGAATCAGCTTCACTCACCATGGTCGGGATTAAAAACCTCCCTGACGAGGAGTAAGAACCATTCTTTGCGTAAACCGCCAGCATCAACTCCCTCTTCGCCTTTGAAAGTAATGCGAAGTCCTTTCTTGATGTCCTCGCTCCCGCTTCCAATGACCTCACTGACAGCCTTCAGACTGTCATCAACCAAGCAATCTCGTCGTACGTTCAGTTCAAGGAACTGATTGATAGCCTTGCGACTCATGATGCTATCAAAGAAGGCGTCTCGGGCTTTGCTCTGCATCTGACGGCGAGCATCATGCTCAAGGATGTGGTTCTTGGCCCAGATACTAAGAAGGAATGGATACTGGCAGAACGAGAATTTTCCTCTTCGAGCTTCCCAATTCTCAAAGTCGGCAATCAGATCACTATAATCAATCATGGAGTTATAAAAGTCGCTCGTTGGCAGCACCTGTCCGTGAGAATAAACAGTATCTCGGCTCGAACCAGTGCCGTTCTTACTCGTGATCGGTGGTGCGTCTTCACTTCGTCTTCCATGAGGGAGGTTGTTGGCGGCAAAGAGGAGAGCCAGAACTCGTGAAGAAGCCTTGATCTGCCAATCGTCGCTGTACACAATCTTCTTTTCAGGCTCCTTCGTCTTCTTTGAGGAGCCAGAGCGGTTGATTTCGTCATAGAGATAGGCCCCTGAACGTCCTTCTTGCATCTGTGGAATCAAGCCAGCCGTGATGTCAACCCTTACTTCTCGTTTCTTTTCGCTTTGGCGCAACATGCGATATGTGAGGAAGCCAGAAGCGAGTTCCTTCGTCCTTGTGAATCGAGAAGGGTGATGTCTCGCAAACCAGGTGATCAATTGGTTATGGCATTCAACCGACGAGTTAGAGATCAAGCCCACGATGCGCTTGATGATTCCGGAATGTTGGCCAGATAGGAGGCCACTTTCGGGAGTGCCTGTTTTCCCAGATCGTGTCTCTTTGGCTACTGGTGGCTTGGCATCAGGCTGGAGAATTCCGCAAAATGATTGCTGGTCTTCGTAAAGGAGTGGGTTTTCGAGCAGTATGAGAAGAAACCGCAGGTCTGCCGGGTCCTTCAGGGGCCTTCCAGGTCGCTTAAGGAGCATTTCAGTCGCTTTAAGTAGCACACGTCGAGTATGCTCTTGACCCTGTAATAGATCTCGCTCCAGAAACTGCAGCTCTCGTGCTGTAGGCGTCTGGAAGTCATCAGCCCGAGAAAATTCCTCGTATAAAACGAACCAGCCGTCGGCAGCGTTAACGACAGCACTATACCAGCCCATCAAATCATCCCAATTCATCTGTGGGGTCTTGGTAATAGCTGGAACGCTTGAAAAGCTACGTTCATTTCGATGCCTTGGTGGTCTCCGAGATCGCGTCTCCTCCTGGCTGCCAGTCCACCATGTTCCATTCTCTGCAAAGTCGCCTAGTAGAAGCAGCTTCGGATCAAGATCCCACATTCCATCTTCTCCTTGGGAATTGATTCGCTCTTCTCGCTGTTCGCGTGCTTGCCGGTTTTCTGAAGGTTCTCGACGATGCTCTCGTTGCTCTCGATGCTCGTGTTGTGCTACAGGTCTCCGACGGGTTGATTCGCTTCCACCTCTTGGGGGATGGCGATGGTGATGGGTCGTGAATGACGAGTTGATGCATTCAAATGAACCGAAACAGGCAACTAGGTAGTCTTCTAGCGGTTTGAATATTCGCTTAGGGTCACTGTCGTCTGTCGTCGAGGCTGAAGTATGGTGGTCCTTGGACCCATCGCCAGACAAGATGTTCTGTACTGGAGGTTTTTCTGAATACGAAGAGGAGTAAGATCGAGCAATAGGCGCAGAATTCGTGCGCTGAGCGCTGGCTCGTAGAGTTGGCTCCTCGTCGAATGTATAATGCGACACATGTATGGTGGGAGATTTGGAGGGAGCCGGCACCTCCCGTCTCGAATCTACCACCACGGATTTATGGCCGGCAGCTTGCATTCGGCTGCTGAATGATAGTCTATTCTTCGAGTGATTTTGAGCATCGTGCGCGGGTTTAGGAACTCGATGTAGTTTCTTGGTCAAGTACGAACGAACGGATTGCTGAACAAGTCGTCTCGTTTGCTCGATCGAGATATGCGGGACTACATCGCTATCAGCAATTGATCCAGACGGTTTTCGCGAACGCCTACCTCTTGCTAGAGAGGGTTGGGGTGCGCCAGGGGGGCCTTGGCTTGCATCGCGGCGCGTTCTCGAGGTGACATTGTCCGCACTTAGCGGCTCCAGGTCATTGACAGTGGTACAGATGGTGCACTTGAAAACCTTGAGGTCCCTCGGCCACCGCACTAGGGAACCACAGGTCATGCAGTTTCCCGTCGCAAAGTCTTTGCTTCCTGCAGGACCCCCTCGAGTATGGGACGAATTCCGGGCGTGGTTCTTGGGCGCTTGTCGAGGCATTGCGGCGTCATCGTCTGTAAAGCCCAAGTCGGGCTGAGGCGCGCCGACAGAATTCTGCCTCTTCTTCTTGCTGCTAAAGAGAGAAGGAAAGGGCTGGCTCATAGAGCGCGTATGCTGGGGTCGGCGAGCAGGCTTGGGCGGTGGTCGCGAGGGGTGAAAGTCGGAGTCGTCGGAGCTTGAGTCGGCGTTGGCATTGGAGATGGACAGGTCAAAGTTCCTGCCATTCGGTGTCGGGGGAAGCGCTGTCGAGTAGACTGCGTTGAGAGTCGTAGGCGTGTGTAGAGCGGTGTTGTGAATTCGACTGATGAGGTCACCAGAAGAGTTGTTGTTGGGTTGAGACCCACGACGAGTCGACCAGGGAGCCATTTCCAGGGAAGCCGCTGAGGATCAGGGAAGCTGGTGTGATGGTCACGGGACGATCGTCTAGTTAGGGGGGAGCCCTTGAGCTCGAATTTGGCGGCGGTGATGGGAAAGAGAAGGTTGGTGATCTCAGAAAGAAAAATAAGAGAGTCTCTTCTCCCTCAAGAAAGCATCATCAAAAAGTCTGCGAGTCCAAAAATTGGAATCAAGCCTCGTCGACGCCAGGTACGCCAGGACGTCAGGGGAGCCGGGCATAAGCAAGCAACGTCAAGGGATACGGTACACAGACGTTCAGTTCAGCTTTGTCCCCGTCGAGTTCCAGGGATGGATACAGAGAAAAGGTCAACATTCAGGCGAAGGAGTGGTGAACCGATGTCGTTAAACAATCCCGCGGATGCGGTTGGTGAAACAATGGACGAAGGCCAGCTCAGTACAAGAACAAGAATAGCTGCTCTGCGCTGCTTGACGTGGTGACGATACAGTGGACTACAAGCGAAGGGGCCGACCGGCTTCCGGCTTATCAACTGCGACCCAAGATATCCTGGCTTCTGGTGGACGAATTCGTTCAGAGCGTTTTGCGCGTTCCGCCGTATCCGTCATTCACAGGCATGGGAATCCAATCGAGGAGCGGGTATAGACGCCCAGAAGCAGGGGGTGAAGAGGAACCGCGACGAATACGGACGGCCATTGCCAAGGGGACGTGGAGTTCCAAGCGGCCGCTCAGGAATGAAGTGGACAAAGCAATCCAATGCAGGATTGACATTTGCTTTGCTTATCCGAGCTTGGACGGGAGACGGCACCATGGGACGAGCTCCTCCTTGGCTGCTACCGGGAATGCGCTTATACACGATCTCGAGTGGCAGCGCTGGACCTCGTATTCTCCCATTTTCGCTTCATTTATAGCCTCGCCCAATGAGCGCGAGAGCTGTCACCGCATCTGGACTTGTTACTGCAAGGGTAGTAATAGTCGCACAACAGAGCGTTTTCACCATGCGTCAACTGCAACTGCACCTGCACTGCACGATCCTTAAAGGAGAACTGCTCGGAGTAATCTCAAGGAGATGCTGACCTGCAAACATGGACCAGATTCAAATCCCGGATCCGAAAAAAAAGAGACGAGATGAAACGAGATGCAGGGGCTTTGTTAAGCCATTGACGATCCCCGCAAAATTTACCCCTGGCCCTGGCGGCGGATGTTTTGTGGCGGCCGAAGGACGGGACCCGTCCATCGCGGGCAGCCAGTGGAGGGCGCCAGCGAAGCGGCCGAAGCCGGCAACCGGCCGGGTTTTGAAGTTGGTTGTCTATCACCTCACGATTCGTGTCTTTATTCAGTGATTCACCATGTCGTATTCTTCCCTGTTTTTTCATTTGGATGCAAATGATATATGATGCCTTCTTGACGAGTTACCTGAATCACTAGCTTGTCTCTCAACGGGTTAGCCGAGGACCGCAGTCCATGATTAATCTCCATCCTCGGTTGCGTAAAGTATGATGACGATGAACGACCACTAGGGTTCGGTAGCCAAGCCAGTGCAAATACTGTATCTTCGCAACCCCAATCCAGGAACATTGTGGCGTGGTAACATGGTGATTGAGAGTCCAATCGGCGATTTACACTCTGAGTTGATGAATCAACACGTAGAACAGGGATTTATCTTAACACAACAGGATAACACCAACCCCAGCAGGCCGCAGGAAATTATACGGGCTGCACATACGGATAGTGACCAGACAACTTTAGCCTATCAACGAGACTCTATTTTAATATCCACAAACGCCAGATAAGCTGGGCTTCTAGTTAACCTTAACTCAACCTGAGCCTCACGTCACTACCTAGAAACTACCCTAGACACTGGGTCTCAACACACAAGTCCGTGCAGGTTTTATGCAGGATCCATGTTTGTAGATTCACCGTAAGCCTTTACTCTCATGCATTTCGATAGTATTGCAACTAGATGGCTGTGATCGCTTGTTGGTATTCATGCTAATAGATATATCCAGAGTGTGCCCAATTCCTCACTATCCAAACCAGTTCCTTGTTGTCCAAGCCCTGAGCCTACACCGCAACGCCGTATAAACCCTCATGAAATTCCGTCCGTGCCGGTCATGACGCGACATGGTTTCCGAGATCATGTCATTTCAACGCTGGAGCAGCTCCGCAAACTCCGGTTTCAACCCAAAGATAACATCGATCTCCTTGATCGTCTCGTTGCACCACGAGCTCCCCTCCACACCGACTCCCACCAGCCTGGCCATATCTGATGGTGCCACCCCAAGTCGCGTCGTGCCATGAAGCGTGTAGTCGGCCTGCCCCCGGACAATGTTCAGGTCGCCCCTCAGGTCGGCCATGGTTTCGCCACGAGTGTTACGCAACTCAAAGATGCAGTGGCCGTGATCTATCTCCACGGGACTCGGATTATTCAGGCGAAACGTCGCCACAATGCTATTGTCGTCGGAGCGTGACAACTTCTTGAGCTCCATCTGCGGCCCGTCCATGCACTTCAATGGGATGTCGAGACATATTTCGCAGCCTGACGAGGTACCCAAGGCTCCAACAGTGCACCAACCGTTATCGAGCTGGAAACTGCTATCGCTGTCGAGCATGAGGCTTCGGATGAATGTGCGAAAGGCTGTCATATCGGTAATGTCGATGCGCTGTTCCTTGACTAGGACCTTGGTGCCCCAGAAGCTCGTCTGGACTTCAGGCAACTCCACCATGCCAAAGCTGAAGCCATTAAAGGAAAGTTCGACGTCCATAGCGCCGATGATACTGGAAATGGCACCAGAATCGACAAGGCGGCTCTCGATGGCAAGGCAGAAGGAGCTGGCACACGAGTCAACTAAAGCCATAAACTGCCCACAGTGACAGTGCTCACCTTTCAGAAGCATCACTGATCTTGATCTTGGTAACTTCGAGACTCGCACGGTTCAATAGATACTGCATCACCGTGTCCATGATGCCAAATGGGGAGAAACGTGCTCTCTGACGACGAGGCCTCGGATTAAGCCTTGAGTCGAGGACCGGCCGGGCATAGGCCTTGAAAAGTGGCGAGTCGGCGATGTTCATGGCGACTGAACCTATCACTTCTCTCGAGCTTTGGTATCTGAACACAAGACCGGAGTTCCCGGGCTCAGCAGGTGAGGTGAGGTTCGTTTGGCGCGGCTCGGCCTAGGTAAGTATGATGATTGAAAGCGTTTGTCAAGTTGGAATCTAAGGAATCGCAAGAGCGCAAGAGCGCAAACAACAGAACGGATGGATCTTGAACAGTGCAGAGTAGACAGCCTAGAAGTGCGAGGCAGGTGCAAACAATGAGCTGAGAGCATGAACCAGCGTCAACCTACCTACATATGAATGTCCACGAACCAGCCATCCGTCCAACATTATCAGCTGTCCTCCTGCATAGCCCATCGCTCATCGCGCAAGGCATCGACAAGGGCCATCCCACTCGACCCGGAGGCTCCCGCCATCCCTATACACGTACAGCCATGCACCCATGCGCTGAGGTTGGGATACTATCAATGCGCCCTGCAGTTGAACCAACAGGCGCAGACAAGCTTCAACATGCTGTCAAAGTGGTCTAGCGGGACCAGGGTTCACCACCAGATGTTGACACTTGTGGCTATGGCAAACTGAAAAGAGGGCCGAGCCTGATTTAATCTGATCTCATGTCAGCTTGAGGATTGGGTTCTAAGCCGCGCTCACCACATTTCAGCATCTCATTGGGTAGCTCGGGGCTGTTTCTATACCTGACAGGATTCTATAAGCGGCCATCTCACAGCTGGACTGCCAACACGAGCAAAGAGAAGAAAGGAAATGCCAAAAATTTTCACCGCTCTCCTTCAGCCCTTTCAGCTTCGAACATGGTCTGACTTGCACAGCATGGATCTTGTCTTGAAATCGTACCAAGAAGATCCACCACATACATATGTACATGCAGATGCAGTTGTCTTGCGGGGAAGCATCCGTCAAAAGAAAGGTCGAAAAGAGGATCCTGGTCTATTTGAGAATGCGCGAAGAAATACAAATGTTAATGATAAAAGGCGTTTCTGGCAGCCTAGGCAGGTATTATCTGTATCCGATCCCACTTGCTCCGTTAAATCATCGTGCAGATTCCCCTCTTATATGAACTGGAACCATCTCGGAAGGAACAACCCGGAGAATAAAAGCTAAACGAGAAAGAGTCAAGAACGCCGCTTACGAGGATGTCTCAGGCTTCTTCTCCTCTTCTTCGGGCTTCTTTTTCTTCAACCTCGGGCTTTTCAATAGCTTCTGTCTTCTCCTCGGCCTCGGGCTTCTCAACCTTCTCCTCTTCAGGCTTCTCAGGCTCGACGGTCTCGGGCTCCACAGCCTCAGGCTCGTCACCAGCCTCGGCCTTTGTGGACTCGGCAACCTCGACCTCCTCTTCAGGGGTGACTTCGGGCTCCTCGTCGTCAAAGACGATAGCAGCCTTGATGGCGGTCTTGTTCTTGATACTCTCAAGAGCCTCACCGAACTGCTCAAGCTTGAAGGTCTTGTTGACGATGCCCTTGGTCTTTACCTTGCCAGAGTCGAGGTAGTCAATGGTGGCGGCTGTGATAGGGGGTCAATAAATGGCACAAAACCGAACTCATGGCATGACTTACGGAACATGTAGGTCTCGGAGAACGAGCCCAGAATTGTGATCTCATCACCGAAAATCTTGGATGGGGGCCAAGAGACACGGTCGGCGTTGGCGTACACGCCGTAGACGACCAGAGTACCACCACGTCGGACATAGTTGATGGAGTCCTCAAGAATTCTGACGGAGCCAGTAGCCTCAACAACTAGGAAGTGTTAGTCCTGGACCGACCGTCTGCCCAAAGAAGACATACCGATATCAAAGCCATAGGGGTTCTCCTTCCTGAGCTGAGCAAATTGCTCCTCGGGGTTGGATCGCGAAAGCTCGATGTACTGGTCAGCAGCCTCAAGGCTCTTGGCCAGTTCCATCTTCAGACCACCAGGCGCAGCAACAGTGACCTTGCAGCCACCGTTTTGTCGGAGGAGTTGAGCAAGCATCTATAATGTCATTAGCCTTGGGTCGGCGACGACTGTCGAAAATCGCAACCTACCAGACCAGTAGGGCCAGCACCAAACATGAGAACGTGGGAGCCCAGCTTGGGTCGGATCTTCTCAAGACCGTGGCAAGCGCAGGAGGCAGGCTCAAGAAGAGTGGCATCGACCCAGGAGAGGTTCTGAATCTTGAAGACCTTGGCCGCGGGATAGGCACAGTACTCGGCGAAGCCACCGTTCATTGTCACACCGTGGGCGTTGAACTACATATTGTCAGTATCGTCCTTGGTATTGAGTTGTCATTATTACTGACGTTCTCACAGAGAAGAGGCTGGCCTCTTCGGCAATAGAAGCACTCATTGCAAAGCTCACTGTTGTCGGCAGCGACACGGTCGCCAATGGCGAATCCATTGACGTTCTAGATAATGTGGGTTAGCGAGATCTGCCAGACAAGGTCTATCGAGATCGAAACACGAACCTTGCCAACGGCGGCGACGATACCGACGGTCTCATGACCAGGAATCAAGGGGAACTTGGCAATGAATTCACCCTCATGGATATGCTAGTGGAATTGTCAGCCCCTGTTTAACGAGCATGTCAAATGCCGTGAGTTGGGGTAATTACCAGATCTAAGATCCGAGGTCAGCTGCTACATATCCCCTGTATAAAGCGGCAGTATCGACTTACCAGTTCCACACACACCGCAGGCCTTGACTTGAACGAGGACGTCATTGTCCCGCATTTCAGGGAGCGGGACGGTCACGATGGAGAAATCTTCGGGCTTCTCATATCTATATTCAGGGTGGAGATCGGTGTTAGTCAAGGGGATGTTGAAGTCCAAGCTGTCGAGCTAATGACAAGCGAAAGGATGACCTTGATGGTCACGACGGTGGGTATATAAAGCTACGAGTGCCTATGTCTAGGATCTTGACATACCTGAGAGCCTTCATTTCTGTGGGAAGAGTCGCCATTTTGACTGGAAAGGGGTTGGACGAGGTGGGATGAAGGTGAGTGAAGTGAACAAAGGCGTCAATATCGAGACAAGTGCTGACGATGATGTGCTAAGGACAAATCAAGTATCTAGGGAGATGTATATCCCTGAGCTTGCTGAGTTGAGAGAAGATGAGGAAGCTTGTTGACCGAGCCAGATATGAGATCGAAGCGAGGAAAGGCGGGTATTTGTTGACGAGAGATAAAGACAAGATGGGGAGATTATCGAAGGACAACGGGTATTTCAACAACAGGGACACGCTCGTTCCCGAGGGGAAAGGGAAGAGGACGAGGCCCAGGAGTCGCAAGGTATCGTCGGGACTCGCAAGGAGTCGGCCAGGAGCCCATGATTCCAGGGGTATCTCGCTCTGCCCACCTCCAAGATGCCCGGCGAGACACCGAGCCACCGAGCCAGACATCAGGAAATGCCAGGAAGCCATGGCCCAACATGGTGAAAGCATCGATCTGCCTCCCACCCAAGCGAGTGGTTCGTGCTGCTCCGCACCAGTAGCAGTGCGGCCATCTTGGAGGGCGTCCAATCTCGACCAGCATGGTGGGCGCTGAGTGTGGAAGTGTCACCTCATGGTGAAAGCTCGAGCCCATTTTCCCCAGTCCAACATCCCCTGATCCTGTCAAAGCCCTCGGTCCTTTCGACCGTATCGTCATGACGCCTCCAAAAGGGGGAGATATCGGGAAAACAAGGAAGGGAAAATGGCTGCAGCGTGCTTCTTTGAGTGGGTTTCACTGCAACAAGCTCAAGTCAGCGCTCCCATGGCAGAAGTTTACCATACGGGGGCGTCTCTTTCATGTCTGTATACTTACACGGACAACTCGACTCCAACGCCTCCCAAGCTCGGGCCAGCAACAACGACAATTGTCACAGCTGGGTACCTGCTTTCAATAGGCTTACCTAGGTAAGCAAGTATGAAGTGCAGGCATATGCACCTCATCGCCCATGGGGAAGCTCCCTGGCTCGGTTTCACCGAGAGACAAACATGGCGATACCTGCATGATACAACAGCCAGGTCCAGACCGGCGCAGCCTCTCAATGCAAGGCAAGGCGACACAGGGCTGGGCGCGAAGACGCATGGCGACCCAAGGTAAAGGCAAGGTCAGAAAGGCAAGGGAAACCTAGGACACTCAGCCGAGCGGCCGCTAGCCAACACAAGTTGGTGGTAAACGGGCGTTGGACGGTGGTCTGTTTTCTATAAGCCGTTGCCGTCGCTCCAGACGCCGTGAGTGGCCCGGACCGTGGTGCCGGTATCCGGTGAGGCCGTGAAACCCTCCGGTGAGGTGAGAAGGCGAGCCGTGGGCAACGGTATCGTACCGTTTTGTATCTTGTTTACCGATTTCACTTCGTGATGTGGATTGTCATATCAACGACGCAACCCTCGGCGCAGCAACGCTCTGGCTTTTGGTTGGATGCTGGCGTGGACAGGGGGAGAATATGTCTCTCACCGAGGATGAGAGTTGAGCCCGTGGCAGCATGCGGACGGCGATGCCTGCAAGTGGTGAGGCCTGCGAGCGGCACATACCCCTTTTGCATGATTTGCGGAGGTGAGCATATCGATATGAATGATTTGAGGGCATTCCCACGTACGACCCGCCCCAACGTCCATCTTCCCCCAGACTCTCACCACTAACACACCCTGGTAAGTGGCGGAGATGCTGTTTTGGGACTTTGCGCCTCATCTTCACCAACACACACACCTTGGCTCATGTGGAGAGAGCCCGCGCATGTAAAGCTTCGACTCGGAGCCGCAGAGCGAGTTCCATTTTCAGCTCTCCTTCCATAGAATGTGCGGAGAAGACGCATGGAATAATCTGGATGCTCCTGATATGTTCCCTTTCCCCAGGATTTCACCTACCATTCGCGGCTCCGCATGCTCGAATCTCACCTTACTCGCCACCACAGCCTCGAAGCAACACCAGCTCGGTGGTGTGTTCAAGGTGACGGCCAAGGTGTCCCTGAGGTGTAAGCCTCACGAGAAGAACGTGTTTAAACGGAGCATCTGACGTAAGAGTCAACCCACCGTCCGACACTTGCACTCTACCCCGAATAATTAGCTACGATTACCCCGAGCTCAATGCCAGAGACTGCTGCTCTTGTCTCGTCGTGACAAGCAAGTCTCGGGACGCACAAACGAGTCCTCGCCGTTCAGCCGAGAATGCTTCTAGATGCTGCCCTTTCCAGCGAGTCCCGAGCTCTCTTCCCACACTCATCGAGGCACGTACCGATCAAGGATCAAGGGTGAGGTCACGGTCAGGTCACTCAGCGGACACACCTTTCCAGCAAAGGGCAACGGGACGGATCGTTCCCTTCGGGCAGTGTCCGGTTTGGCAGCTAGATAGCTAGGTGACGGAGACAAGGTAAGGTAAGGTAGGTAGGTAGGTGATATTCGTATCGTTTTTCACATGGATCACTTTAAAGATTTGACGTCTTCACGTTATCTCCCGAGCAATTATCTCGTTTTGACGGCGGCAACAATCGACCCTGATGCAAATGATTTCCGAGGTTCTAACCCTCAAACTCCCATGGTGTCTGTCTGTCTCCCACGCAACCTGTCACACGAGCGAAACCCATGGTGAAAAATTGCATTGCCCTCCATTTTTACGAGTACATGCCGATTACCGTTCGCCATGCAGCCCATTTGTTCACCACCGCAAGGAAATTGGCTTCATTTAAGAGGGGGGAGCAGCGCCACGGCCACGGCCGTAACCACCACGGCTGTGAAGCAATGTTAGCCAATTGCGCTTTGATGCTGATATGTCAGAGAGAAGGAAACTCACAACTGAGGAGCGAACTCGCCGGGAGCACCGCCCTCCTTGCCCTCGCCAGCATCCCTTCGTCGGTATCCGCCCTCACGGTCACCTCGGTCGCCACCACGGCCACGGCCAAAGGGTCTTCGCTCGCGCTCGCCCTCGCCGAGCATGCCACGGGGAGGAGCGTGCGATCGTTGTTGCTTGATGTGGGTGGCAGGAACGATCTCAGCGGGGAGGTGAAGCCATTCGCGGAGGTAGTCGAGACCCTCGGGGGTCAGGGTGTAGTAGTAGTACTGCCACGAGAACTGGGTCTTGACGTAGCCTCGGGAGTTGAGGGACTGAAGAGCCTTGATAACGAACAGGTTCTTGGTGTCGATATCGGGGTGCTTGGGAAGGTTGAAGTCCTTCTGGGCGACGAGGACACCCTCTCGGAAGAGGTACTGACGGAAATTGTTAGTCTTGGTGTTTCTTGTGTATTGCCAATTCACAGCTCATTCTCGCGCGGGAAGCGCAGCTGCATCGGCGGCGCCGGGGAGCGCCAGGTGAGTCTTGTATTACCTCGTGGATCTTCTTGCGGTCGGCCTTGGGAATCAACATCGTGGCGGTATTGCTGCTCGTCGAAGGGGTCGATGTTGGAAGGTGGCAGGTTTCGGAGGGACGAAGGCAGATCTCAAATTGGATAACTTTTGTGGGCGGAAACCCTACTTGAAATTCGACGTAGCGAAGTGGGGGTTTGCTGTGTGCCCGTGGCTGGTGGCCTTGTCACGTGCCGATGCGGTTATCGATGTGGCTGGTGAGGTGGCACTCTTGAATTGCCATCGGCCTAGTAGCTTCGTCAACCCAGTGTTTTTCTGGTCAACTATCAGGCAAATACTTACAACAACCTTCGATTCTCCTCCTGTCGACTTTCCACCATCCACACGATCGCTAAAAATGTCGTCGCGAAATCTCAACGTGCTGGTTACCAGCTTTGCCGGTCTCGGCTTGCCACCTACACTCGTTCTGCCTCTTCCTCCATCAACAACCGTCACAGAACTGCGAGATCGCATCGACGAGCGACTGCCAACGACTCAGTCCAAACTCATCCTCACAACTCTTTCAAACAAGCAACTACCATCAGCTTCAGACTCACCAATCTCCGAATACCTTTCGACAAGCGAAGATGAGTTCTTGTCTTTGCGACTGGCGGTACCGCTCTGCGGTGGCAAGGGTGGTTTCGGATCACAGCTGAGAGCCGCGGGCGGTCGCATGTCTTCTAGGAAGAAGAAGAACCAAGAGGATCACGGTTCGAGCCGAAATTTGGATGGTCGACGGTTGCGCACGGTGAACGAGGCCAAGGCTTTGGCGGAGTACCTCGCCATCAAGCCCGAGATGGAGAAGAAGGAGAAGGAGAAGCGCCGCGAGCGCTGGGAGCAGATTGTCCAACTGTCGGAACAGAAGGAGGCTGAGATCAAGTCGGGTAGCAAGAGCCGGCTTGACGGCAAGTGGGTTGAGGACAAGGAGGAGAGCAGTGAGAGAACCCGGGATGCTGTCCTGGCTGCCATGAAGGCCGGCAACTACAAGGACAACCTGCTCAGCACCTCTCACGAGTCAAACTCTACGCAAGCGAGCAATGAGCAATCCGGCTCGGATGAGGAAAAGGGCGCCTCGTCTCAGGGATCAACGCCTCCCCCGGTGGAACAAGCCAAGCCTGAGAAGGAAAAGGCAAGGACATTCTTTGGATTCGACGAGGATGATGAGTTTATGAGCTCCGACGACGAAGAGGCCGAGGAAAAGTGATATTTCCACCCTTTTTCATGAGTTTGGTCTCTGGTTGCTATGGCCGGATGGGGCCGGCCAATGACGACCGGGATTAATGGGATTACGGCGCATGGGACCCTTGGTGTTTTTTGGGATTCGAATTGCCAGCGCTTCCGGTTGAAGTTTGATAGTTCACATGATACCAATAATAGTCCACTCAATGGCATGAGTCAGCAAAACGTCACGATATCCATGTCATTGAATTGAAGGGATGAAAGGACTCGGACAGAAGTCAGCGTTTACGAGGATTTTATACAGCAGGCAGCTTCACAAATGATACAATTGCAGTGTGTCTGCTCTGTCTCTTCTAAACCATCCACTACACCAAGACTACATGTCCAACTTAAGCGTCCAACTTGACGGGGAAGTTTCCGGCCTCTGCACGATGCGTTAGTATGCCTTGGGGAGTCGAATTGTCCAGGGGGAAGCGTACCGCGCTGCTCATCCCATCGGTTGTACCAGCCGGAGGGGCAGAGGGATCGGTAAGAGAGCCAGAACTACGGGCCAATTAGCATCCGGGTGTTTCGAATAAGGTCCTCGTTATCTTCGGCGATGCGTACCTGGCGGCAGGGCGCAAAGTCCTCACCCTTGGCGAGGATGCACTTGTGGTAGTCGACGTAGTTTTGCCAGCAGTGCTTGGTCTGGTTCTGGTTGGGGAAACGGGCGTCGGTGCCTAGGAGGTCTATGTCAGATCTGGTCTATTCGAAGCCAGCCATTGGCGATAATGCAATTGAGTATCGATCGCGCGTCGGGTCGTCGTCGTCGATGGTCGTCGGCCGTGGAAGGGATTGATTGATTGTTGCTTACCAGCTGCGCGGAATTGTTAGCCTCGGGATCGAATCAGGTCATTTTTTCGAGGGCGGCTGTCAACGCCCGCCCCAGCGGGATTATTAGGGAAAACGTACCAGTGACAAACTTGAAGGGCTTGGTGACAAGCTCCTGACCGTCGTCCGCCATTGTGAATTGGTTTCAAAGGGAATTGACTTGGGGAAAGGAGGGGAGATTTGTCTAAGGTCAATGCCGGATGGAGCTCGGTGCGGTGCGGGCGGTTTTGGATGGAGAAGAGGTTGGATGCGTCGACGTTGTCCGGCTCGAATCAGGTGGTTCGATTTCCCGGGAAGAGCTTTGGGATTTTGTGCCTCAGGCCGTCACGGGCCAATGGCGTAAGGCACCCAACCCGGAATTGGTGGGTCCCGCTGGCTGGCAATTGCTTGCACATCAGATGTTCGTTCGGCCAACTCCAAACACTCCCTCCCAAGGCCGATAATTTCCAATTGAATCACCTCCTCTGGACCTCTCACAGACCCTCCCCACTCATCAAGATGCGTTCCACCGCTGTTCTCCGGATGTTCAGGCAGACGCCTCGCATGCTGCGACCCGTTCCCGTGAGTTCAATGGGATGGAATCTTCGGTTATGACATCAATTGCTGACCATCTTCCCTCTCGCAGAAGGAGGACCAGGCCGGTACGTGAAACTAGGGAGCTCCCGCCGAGCCTCTCTCGGATCGCTCGAGACTCGAATACCGACTCCAACTTTTGCCAATGGGCTGGGAACTAACCGAATCTCTCAAGGCCACACCATCTCTCAGCGACTCCGAAAGCTCAAGCAGATCCCTCCTGAGCTGTACCCCCTCGGTAAAGCCATATCTTGCCCCATTGAGTCCTTTCCCCATGCCCTAACCATCCGTCCCAGCCGTCGTCGTTGGCTTCGCCCTCAGCGCTGCCACCTACTCGATCAGCCGCAAGTTCATCGTCGATAAGAACCTCCGCCTGTCGCGACAGGGCCCCTCTGGACGCTCCGAGCACCACGGCGAGGAGCACGGTGAGGCTCACGGCGAGGAGAAGCAGGAGCACTAAGCCCTTATTGAAAGACTGGGAAACCTGCCGGGGAATTGGAAATGATTACTCGCCAACGGGGGGTAGTATTGTACATGTCGGGAGAATGGTAGCAGTGAATTCCATCAGGCATAAATCTTGAATATTCTCGGTGATGTGATGTGATATATATCTCATGCCCTCCAACCTGTAAACCTGTGAATCCAATGCCTCAGAACGCCCTCGCTATGCCAGCAGTAGAGTCAACACCAAACCGAAATTTTTCCCTTATCTTTTTCACTCAGGCTTCGGCCCTGCAACGTCGAGTCCCTCCAACCCTTGCATGGGGTCAGGGCCAGAATCTGGCACTACCTTTGCATCATCTCCAAGCCTGTCATTCTCATCCGCCGCATGCTCAGCCAGCCAACCTTCCTGCAAGGCTCAGTCAGCATTTGAATGAGTGAAAAGCGGATATATAGTCAAAACATACCTTTTCCCAGATAGCGGTCTTGCTACCCAGTCCTTCGTCGGCGCTCTTGGGTGCCTTGGCCTGTGAGACCTTGAGGATCCTTCCGAAAAACTCCGACTGATCCATATTGTCGATTGCCTCCTTCGCGTCGGCGGCGTCCTCGTACTCGACATATGCGAAACCCCTGTGGGCTTCTCCAGAGTTTGGCGCTTCGGGCTTTGGCAACTTGCAGTCGGCAATCTCTCCAAAGGGGATGAATGCGTCAAGGATGTGACCTGTTGTGACCATCTGGGCGAGTCCGCCAACGTAGACGGTCGCCTTCCATCGAGCTGCGTCCGACATTTTTGTTTTATATGAGATTTGGTGATGAGGAATATGAGGAGTCGCGGTGAAGGTTGTGTCAAGCTGTCGTCGTGAATCTCATATAACTCTGCTGGCGACTCAGAGCAACGGTTACCTTGGTTGTGGTAAGCTCCGTGCTCGTCACGTGACGTGTAGTTCGAGACTGAAAGGAACAGCTTTCAGTTTCAAAGTCAATTGTCCATCATGGGCAGTTCAGAAGAAACATGCTTGAAAAAGAATCAATGCAGAGCTATTTTTATCTGATTTTAATCCAGAAGATCCCATGAAGAAGAAAACATGGCTTATGGATGCACTTAAGACTAGCACATCATCAAGTCAACCTCTTACAAGAGCTCATGCACAATTCCATCCATCCCTACCTACATATCACCCACCACCCAATAGCGTGTAAGAGAGAACTCCAGTGGTAAACATTCTCTGAAAGGAATGCTATAAAGAACGTCTAGAAAGTCAGTTCTGTGGCTGGAATATCGACGGTATGAGCCGACGATCACTCGGGTACCTTCCCTAGTCTGTGTGGACATTGACCCTGAAGCGCCATGGAAATGGATAAAGAACAATAATAAGCTCTACTATCATCCAGCTTACATCTGACTATTCACATTTCTTCACTGCTTCCAAAGATGCCACGGTCACAAGAAGTAAAGCCCCTAAAGATAGGTCCCAGCTGAGTCATCACGTGACAGATGGCCCACCTCGAGGACAGCCGACTACTCAGGGGCACGGACGTGTCCGCTGTTAGGAGCTCCTGAGCATGGAGGGCAGCCTGCAATCTGGCATCATACCTCCCAATTAAAGACAACCGACTGCCCAACCTCGCCCTGCTTCGATCAACTTCGAAGTTATACTCGCGGGCAGAGGCAACAAGTTCTTTAATACCTCCTGGCCCTTGTCTAGCCAGAATTGTTCGATTTTTGTCTTTATAACACTGACCGCCACCTTCAAACGTCATCCTGAGCTGGTCCCTTCGTCGCATTAGTCCCCCGCCATCACCATCATGGTGCGCCTTCGAGAGATACCCCGAACGGCCGCTTTTGCCTGGTCGCCAGGTTCCGGCAAGCCTGTATTGGTCACCGGTACTCGCGCAGGCGCTGTCGATGCCGACTTTTTCTGACGAGAGCAAGCTGGAGCTCTGGGATCTTGCTCTAGACGACCAAGAGCAGGGCCTTGAGTTGCAACCTGTCGCTAGCATCACCACGGACGCTAGGTAGAATTATATCCATGACAGCTCCAGGGGAATACAAAATGCTGATCTAATTCAGGTTCTACGATGTTGCCTGGGGTCCCCCCAATGATGATCACCCCAAGGGTATCATTGCAGGTGCTCTCGAGAACGGCTCATTGGATCTTTGGGACGCCGAGAAGCTTATTGCCGGGGACTCAGATGCCCTGATCTCACAAACCTCCAAGCACACCGGCCCAATCAAGACAATACAATTCAACCCCCTGAAGCCGCAGATTCTAGCCACAGCTGGCGCTAAGGGCGAGCTCTTTATCTACGATGTCAACGACATCGCGAACCCCTTCCGGCTAGGAAACACGGCCGCCCGATCGGACGATATCGAATGCCTTGCATGGAACCAGAGGGTCTCTCACATTC
Organism: Fusarium oligoseptatum; assembly: GCA_003946995.1. Taxonomy (NCBI): domain Eukaryota; kingdom Fungi; phylum Ascomycota; class Sordariomycetes; order Hypocreales; family Nectriaceae; genus Fusarium; species Fusarium oligoseptatum. The sequence continues at coordinate 135,015 of NKCK01000114.1, forward strand.
TCGCAACTGGTGGTAACGGTGGTTTCGTGACCGTGTGGGACTTGAAGACCAAGAAAGCTTCATTGACTCTTAACAACAGCCGAAAGGCCGTCAGTTCCATCGCCTGGGACCCTAACCACTCCACAAAGCTCTTAACGGCGACTCCAGATGACAACACCCCTGTCATTCTGATGTGGGATCTCCGAAACTCCAATGCTCCCGAGAGGACACTCCAGGGTCACGAGTCAGGTGTCCTGTCCTTGTCTTGGTGTTCACAGGATAGCGACCTGTTGCTCTCATCAGGCAAGGATAACCGGACCATTGTCTGGAACCCTAACACCGGCGAGCGTTATGGCGAGCTGCCTGAAGTGACGAACTGGACTTTCCTCACTCGTTTCAACCCTAACAACCCCAACCTCTCGGCGACTGCCAGCTTCGACGGCAAGATCACGGTGCAGACACTCCAAAAACACCAACCCCGACACATCCAAGACCGCGGCTGAGAAGAACCTGGATGACGAAGACTTTTTCCGCGCAGCTCAAGACCAACCCCAGGACGCATCATGGACCCTGGCCAAGGCTCCCAACTGGTTCGAGAGACCCATTGGCGCCTCATTCGGGTTCGGAGGCAAGGTTGTGGTTTTCAAGGCCAACCCTGTCCAGGCTGGGCAGAAGCGATCTTCCAAGATTGTGATTTCCAACTTCTCAATCGATTCCGATGTGTCTTCTGCTACCGAGAAGTTCCAGGAGGCCATCGCTTCTGGTGATATCTCTGCCATTTGCGCCGACCGTATTGAGCAGGCCAAGAGTGAGGAGGAAAAGGCCGATTGGCAGGTGATGGAGACACTCGTTGGCGACAACCCTCGCAGCAAGATTGTCGATTATCTCGGTTTCAACGAGGAGGATCTCACCAACGGCAGTGTTAAGGAGGAAGCAGCAGATGCTGATGATGATGATGCCGAGGCTGAGACCAAGGAAGAGGCCGAGGAAAAGCAGAAGAAGCGTGTTTCCAGCTTCTTTGACGGCGCCGAGGGCGAGGGCGACGATTTCCTGTCCAACCTTGCTGCTACCAAGGACGCCAAGACCGACAACCCCTTCCAGCTATTCAGCGAGGAAGATAGCCCAGTTGAGAAAGATATCACCAGAGCTCTGATGCTGGGCAACTTCGCCAAGGCTACCGAGCGTTGCTTGAAGGAGGAGCGCTTCGCTGACGCATTCTTGATCGCCAACTGTGGCGGCCAGGAGCTCGTTGACAAGGTCCAGTCCGCTTATCTGGCTCGCAAGAGCGGCCAACCCAGCTACATGCGTCTCCTTGGCTCTGTCATTGCCAAGAACCTCTGGGATGTCGTTTACAATGCCGATCTTGAGGACTGGCAGGAGACCATGGCAATCATCTGCACTTTCTCCGACCCCGCTGAATTCTCAGACCTTTGTGAGGCTCTGGGAGACAGAATCAACGAGGAGGGTACCCGGAAAGATGCCTCATTCTGCTACTTGGTTGGCTCCAAGCTCGAGAAGGTTGTGGCAATCTGGGCTGCCGAGTTGGACGAGGCAGAGCAGGCTGGCTTGAAGGAGGCATCTGGAGATTCCACCTTCTCCGTCCATGCCAAGTCCCTGCAAAACTTCATCGAGAAGGTGACCGTCTTCCGCCATGTCACCAAGTTCCAAGATGGCGAGAAGGGATTGAGCTCGGACTGGAAGCTCGCCACTCTGTACGACAAGTACACTGAGTATGCTGACATCTTGGCTGGCCATGGTCAGCTTGAGACTGCTCAGAAGTATCTCGACCTTCTCCCATCCAACTATCCCGCTGCGGAACTGGCCAGGAACCGTGTTCGACTTGCAACCAAGAAGCCTGCTGCTCAGCCCGCCGCCAGAGTACCAGCGTCGTCGAGCCGCACCTCGTCCAGAATCCAGCCTGCCATGGGCTACCAGCCTCCCCAGTCTGTACCGGCTCCGGCTCCTGCTCAGACTGCGGCCAACCCCTACAGCAACATCGCCCAGAACCCGGCTCCTCGGTCAACTGGATCACCAGCCCAGCAGTATATGCCCCCGACAAACGCCTATCAGCCTCAAGGTGGTTACGCACCACCTGCTCAGACTGGTTACGGAGCCCCTGGTGGCTACCAGCCGCCCGCTCAGCATGGATACGGCGCTCCTCCGCCCATGTCCGGACCTCCTCGCAACACGACTCCTTCCTCTGTGCCACCTCCTTCTAAGGCCAAGAACATGGACAACTGGAACGATGTTCCTTTGGTGACCAAGGCACCACCGGCACGCAGGACTACCCCAAGTGTCGGACCTATGACCTCGCCTTTCCCTGGCCAGCAGGCCTCTCACCCTCCTCCTCCCCCTGGAGGCCCGACCCCTTACGGACAGCGAGCCGGAGCCACTCCTCCTCCCCCTCCTCCCAAGGGACCAGCACCTCCTCGAGTTACGTCGCCCCTGGCCGCCCCTCCTCAGAACTTCCAGCCTCCTCCTCCGGCTGCCAGCGCCCACAACCCATACGCGCCTCCTCCTCCAGCTGCGGGTGCGATCCCATCGGCCATACCCCACGTCGTCCCTCGAACGGCGTCTCCCTACAACGCTCCTCCTGCCGCAGCACCTCCTTCCAACCGGTATGCCCCTACTCCGGTAGCACAGCAGCAGCAGCAGTTCAGCCAGCCCCCTGGCTCGGTGCCACCTCCAGGTGCCGCTAGCCGTCCCCCGCCAGCTGGTTCGTTTGGAGCGCCTCCTCAACAGTCGACTCCCCACAACCAGTACGCGCCCTCTCCCTACGGCGCTCCTCCAAGCCAGTCCTATGGTGCTCCCCCAACCCAGCCTTCCGCACCCCCAACCGGGCCTCCTCCCACTGGACCTCCTCCTATGAACCGACCTGGCCCTCCCGCTGCCTCTTCTCCTAAGCCAACTCCTCCGCCTCAGCCCGCCGCGCCACCAAAGGCCCGGCACCCTGCAGGTGACCGATCACATATCCCTCCCAACGCCCAGCGTCTGGTGGATATTCTGAGCCAGGATATGCAGCGAGTTGCCGTCAAGGCCCCCGCCAACTTTGCCCCCCAGGTCAAGGATACGCAGAAGCGACTCAATATTCTGTTCGATCACCTCAACAACGAGGAGCTGGTTCAGCCCAGCACGATCGATCAACTTACAGAGCTTGCGCAAGCTATTGAGGCCAAGAACTACGACGTGGCCCACAAGCTGCAGGTTGAGGTTCAGCGAGACAAGACGGAGGAGTGTGGCAACTGGATGGTAAGTTTATATGGTCCTATGAATTATACATAAGCTAACTTATTACTAGGTTGGTGTCAAGCGCCTTATCAGCATGAGCAGGGCCACGCCTTGAGTAAGTCTTGGAATACACGACATGTCTTAATGTAACTTGCTTGTGGAAGGATGTTGGTGAAGGGGTCGGGTAGTTTAGCGGAGGTGTATGATTGGGAATGACATTCACGACCACACCTAGGCTGGACTCTTTTTAGATTTAGAAAAGTATATGATGAATGCGGTGTCTTTATATCTTTAAGTAATGTGTTGATGAATGTAGTGCCTTTGACTCTGCTGTGTGAATGTGCTGTGTGAATGTGCTGTGACATGTTTCTATCATGTGAATTTGCTGAACCGTGATAATACCTTCATTGGCCTATTGAGCAGCGTTATTTTTATGCTCGCGACTCTTTTACACAATACGCAAGGAGGTTCTACTTGACTTTAATACCAAGAACCCATTCCTTTGGTATCTATATCCAGGTATCCAAAGACCGAATTACTTGGCTCATATTGAAAATAAATTTGGTGAGGCCATCATCTAGGGTAAGTCGGCATCCTCCACCGCCAGCTGTCATCTGGTCCCACTAAAGCTCCCACCTGCCCGCCAAGAAGTACATACCACATCATCGACCCTCCACATCTCGACCACAAGCTCTACTTCCCCCTCCAAAGAGCTCTCTCACAAAATACCGTCATAATGTCCGATACGGCACAAAGCCCCGAAGATGCCGCCGCCAAGAGAGCGGCCGAGCAGGCGCGCCTGCGCAAGGAGCGAAGAGAAGCCAAGATTAAGGCTGGTGGCTCTGCGAGACTGAACAAGATCACTGGTCTTGGAGGTCGTCTTCCAGGAGGTGAGGAACGGCTAGAGAGGTGCAAGAAAAAGAATCGCCGCTGACATCAATACTATAGAGGATGAACCTGCCACTGCGACTACGACCGCCACAGAATCTCCCTCAGCTCCCACACCAGCACCCGCAGCCGCCACAACCACTGCTCCAGCAGACCACGCCGACCCTGAAGAGGTTGACATCTCTGAGCATTATTACGAGCCTAAGCGCACTGCTTCCGCCCGCGATGCGCCCCCGACGCCGGAGCCCACCATCTCTGAGGAGCAGCTCCGCCAGATGATGCTCGGCTTCGAGCGTGGCAATGGCACTCCCGCCCCGGGCACCCCCGGTGGGTTAGACGAGGATCCCATGATGAAGATGATGTCCCAGCTCATGGCCGGCGCCGGCATCCCACCGGGCTCGATGCCCCCTTTCCCCGGTATGCCGGGTGCCGTACCTCAACCTCCTCAGCCTGCTGCCCCTAGCCGCAGCACGTCCACAAACCTCTGGCGTCTCCTCCACGCGCTGGTCGCTCTCGGTCTTGGTCTCTACATCGTAATTCTCACCCCTTTCACCGGAACAAAGGTTGAGCGTGAGCGTGCTGCTCTCGCCGGCACAACTCCCGCCGACCCCCTGACCGCCGCTTCTGAACCTGAGCTTGAGACAGAGCTTGAGCACCGCAAGCAGCTCTTCTTCTGGACGTTTGCCACAGCTGAGACGGTACTCCTCACGACACGCTTCTTCCTCGATAAGCGGGGCACGCCTCCGGCGGGTATCGTGGGAACTGTCGTGGGATTTCTGCCTCAACCGGCAAAGGGGTACGTTGAGATTGCGCTGCGGTATGCGCAGATCTTTTCGACTGTGAGAGGAGACATTTTGGCGTGCATCTTTGTGCTGGGAGCTGTATCTTGGTTTAAGGGATAACTGGATGCTTCATGAGGGATAAGACGTAATATCTTTGCATGGTTTATGGAGTTATGAATGTGCTTTGCGAGTCATCTTGGGCTCAATCCTTGCTCTTCTGTTGCGTGAATGTGATGTTTCTGGGTGATGTCTTGCCATGAAAATGTGAAGTATAGCAGTAGATTACAGATTACACGACTATATGACTATGTATACAGACGGACCCCTTTACATCCTCCCACGCCAGGTATACCCAAGGAAACCAAAAACGAAAATTATCATCCATACCCCTATTTCGCGAGCACCGTCTTCAGCAGCTTACCAAAGACGCCTCGAACTCGGTCAGGGTTTTCCATAACACAAGTAAATACGACGGCATTGCTGGCTGCAAAGACAAGAGTTTCTCTCCACTGCTGATCCAGAGGATATCGCCTCGGCAGTACCGTAGCCATGGCACGCGGGGCGACGAACAGAGCAATGTCCTTGCGTCTGCTGGCCGTCTCGATCAGAATGCTCCAGCCGCACAGGAGGCAGCCGGTGCCAACACAGATACCCCCATCCATCTTCTGGCGGCGCTCGATGGTTGTGCCACCGGGGAGGCGGGGTCCTATGCGGGTGCGGCTGAGACAAACTCCGTAGTAGAAGAGAGTGATGAAGGTGGCGAGGAAGCTGGACGAACGGCACGAAGAGATGAGGGCTCGGCGGAAGGCCTTGTGAGACGGGTTCCGGAGCGCAAGGGCGAGTGTCAGGGGCAGGTATGTAGCCATAGACCACTTCCATGCTCGAAAGAAGCGGCTAACAGCGTGGTATTCGCACGAAGGGCCAGAAGCCATGTGCACCATCTGGCAGGGGATGGGCACAACCACTGCAGGATCTCCCCAGGCAAGCGGCCACTCGTAGTCGACGCACATCCCCTGCAGCAGGGATGACTGGCCCGTCTCCTTGCCATACTGGAACTCGCCCGTGTGGCAACGGCGAAGAGCCTCGATCAACCGCAAGTCGACAGATGCAGCCGAGGTGATCCATTTGTTGTAACTGCGGGGAAGACGCTTGGGATGGTAGAACCAAGCCCACATGACAAGACCCGACGAGGCGGCAAACACCAGGGGGTCAACGAATTTCGAGACGAAACGTTCGGCCTAAGGGAGTCAGAATGAGGGCGTACATACTGCAGTCAGACAGAGTTCAGGGGTTACCTTTGACCACTTCTGGGAAGCCACGCGGCGGGCCTTGTGCCTCGACCATAGATCGCCGATCACAACATCAAGGGCGCGGGTGACGGCGAACAACGTTAGGTCCAAGGTTCGACCAGCAAACTTGACCTTTTGAGGTTCATCGCCAGGGGAAGAATCTCCCTTTGCGGGTACTGTCTCTTCATACGCTCGACTTTCGTAACAGTGTAGTAGACGAAGGCCAAACCAGCCAGCAAGGAACGTGGAGAGCCATCTTGCTAGCCTGGAGAAGTGAATGTCAGAGCAGAACAGAGCGCCAAGAACTATATTCTCACCTTGCACGAGCTGCTTCGCTGAGACCCTTGGCAGCCTTTTCCAAGATGCTCTTGATAGGTTCCTGTCGACCGGTTAGCACCAGATAAGATGTATAGATGATGGGCTTCTGGTGAGTCAAAGCTGCAAGGCACCACTCCTTCGGCACAGAGAAGGACCCGTCTTACATGTGAAGACTTTGAAAGCATTCGGAAAGGGGTCAATTACCTGCAAGAGAGTGCCACCACCGACCAACACGGCACAAAACGTGGGAAAGCGTTGGAGGTTGAACCCTGTTTTCACAATGTGAGTTGCAGACTTGACAAAGGAGCTGTCATCCGAGTCTAGAGATAGTTGGTTGGCCGCTTTTCTCCTCCTCTTGGCAACATGTTGTAGCACTAACGTCAACAGCCGAGGGGCCACGGCAGACGCATAGCCTAAGAGATAAGCGCGGATCAGAGGCCGGAGGATCTCGGGGACTGGATCGAGCCTCAGGGGCCCTTTGCGGACAGGGCGCACATCAAGGGAAGCCATACTCCCCGCATACAACAGCAGACCGAAGCAGGACTACGGGACCTGCAGCCGGTGGGAAGAGGCGAGGGCTAGTATGCGGAGGTGGCACTCAGGAGGTGGGTTCCTGAGAAGATGCTGGCGGGGTTTCTGGATACGGATGAGCGGTCAATTCAAAGACCCCTGTCGAGTATAAGATGAGGATGGAGAAGAAGAGGGTGTGAAAAGGAGGTTGACAAGAGAATTAAGGACTTGTAGTGACGGCGGAATACAACCGCATCATGCACTGGGGTGATCTGGACCTCAGGGCTTGAGACAATGGTTGCAGAAGTTTGAGATTGTTTAAATCAAACAATGAACAATCAGGAGTTTGATCAAGAGAACTTCCTCTCAGGGCAGTGGAGTTGTGGAGACATGTTGTAAGGCCGTTGATCATGAGCCTCGGCTCAACACCGAGGCTGCGTGTGAAAGTGGACAATCATGACAAGACAAAACGATTCCATCCATCGCGGCATTCTCGGAACAAAACGAATACAGGGGAGCTGAACTCTCGGTACTCGGGAGTAAAAGACCTTGCCACTGCGGGTATGAGATCGTAGGCCCCTTGCAAGGCTGGAGGCGACAGACTGGCATGGAGTCGCGAATCGGAGGTGGGAAGTATAGGAGTGTGGATACTGCGACTAACCTGGGGGAATGGTGTTTTGAGGGGCAACCAACCCTCAACTATGAGCTGTACGTATGAAACGATCGCCGTAGGAAGGAAGATGAGAGCTCGGCGATGGTGTCAAAAAGACACGAAGAATGAAACGGATGATGGCCGAGCTGGAGGTGTGGTGATGCCAGGAGGGGCGTGAGAGCTAGGTAGATCAGGGGACAGTTTTGAATCTGATAGGACACGAAGACTTTGTGTGTATGGATGACAACGCAAGGCACAGGTCAAGTCAAACTGTAAATGGCGTGGAGAGGCGTCGTGTCGCGGAGAAGAGGAGAGCTTACTGTCCAAAGATGGATGAAGTTGGTTGTAGGTGGTGGTTCCAAGAGCTGAGATCATCACCGGCCATGCAGAGATGCATGTGGCCTGAGTTCCCCTTTGGTCACAGGCACGGCGGGTACCTGCCCAGAGGCTCTGGGGTAATGAGGTGTGACCGTTGAAACGGGTAAAGAGTATGTGCTTATTGTGAGTTTGACACGTGCATTTTTGACTATGGATGAAGACACAATGCTCTCTATCTAATTTTGAAGCTATTCCAACGTCCAAACACTTCATGTCCTTTTTACTCTGTCAATTTCAAATAGCTAACGGTATTACCATACCCTGCTTATGCAGTGTTACACCCCGTACTTTGACATCCCCATTCAGCTAAGCCGACGCATGAAAAATTCGCACCCAATTCCGTGTATGTGGGGGAGCCAGCAGGCACGAAATCATCCAGAAGCACCTCGACTAACAGGGGAAGCCAGCCCCACGACGAATTTCGGCCCTTGGACGGTTTTCGGCTCTTCTTCCTTGCCTGGGTGCCCCGTTGCAGCATGGTTTCCTTTCAAGAGGTCATTCCGTACCAGGGAGGAGGTCTTGCTCCCCGAGACGAGCGAGACGAGACTGGATGTCATGGAGGTGGTCCAAGTGGGAGCCATTCCCCTGCTGGCTGTCGCCGGTGTCATGCTGGCACGGCCCGATCATGGTCATGGGCTGGTCACGAGACGCCGCAATAAGCCATCAGACCAGGCCCAGCCTTGACTGACGGGCGGCAGAGGCGTGTATGGAAATTGATGAAAAGTTGGTTCTTTTTGGCCATAGCCATGCTTATTCAGACCGAGATGGCATAACCTTTTGTCTATCTGCCGGCAGACGATAGTCCCGGGTCAAGTGACCAGACATCTACCGTGTCTTCTGCCTATCATCAATGCTACACCAAGATGACTCGACCTCTTCTCCAACCTCTTTGTCGACAAGTAAGAAGCCCGCCCGCCTGGGGAGGTCGTCAATAAAAAGTGGCGGAGTCGCCCGAGAGCTTAAAGAGCTGCAGCCAGCGCCTGGTTTGCTGCTGGAGCTGAGTCGTGAGAGAGCTGTGTTGTTTGGCAATTGGAAGCATGTGATTGTCCCCTAGATGCATATTCAAGCCAAGAAAAAACATCGATACATACATCCATCCATAGGTACGTACGTCATGGGCAAGGTCTCACTCCATGTTTCGGCTGTGTCGGGGGACATGTTGACGAATTCCGGTTGCTGCAGTTTAACGATATCGACTTGGCTAACAAATCTTGTTTGTTTCTATGTGTAAATCCCTTTGTTAGATGAATAAAGATTGATCACAACTCGGCGAGACTCTTAACAAGGGCCAACAACTTGGAGACCAAGAGATTTTTAGTCGACGTCGAATGTGGAACTTGGTGGGAGATGCAGGTGACCTTGCGACCCAGGGAGGGGGAACATGGCAGGATCCAATGCAGTATTCAGGTTGGAGGCAATGTAGACAGTACTTTTTCAACAATCCGCTTCCAAGTTCCGAGGCTGCCCCACACGGCTGAGTCTTCAAAGAACCTGCCCAATTCGGATCCAAACTGGCCAATTGTTCCTCAGCAGGGGTCTAGGCCGCCCCTTCCCCAATATGTCCGGTACGCGCCGCCCAAGTACCATTGACATTTACTTTCCCATAACGCTCCCGTCGACCACAGCAGGTGGGCTTTCCGCCTTCCACCCTTGTCCAGGCCTTCTTCCTCTACCCACTCCTCCTCCATCTCCACCACCACCACTACCACCACCACCAGCTCCCCCATCCCTCCATCCTCACCTGGACGCACGCTGCCACCCGCTCCTCACGCAGCCCTTTCTCCAGCCTTTTCCGGCGAAAAGCGCTTCGTTGTTCTATCCTAGCATTTCACCAAGCAAAGAGTAACATCAGGCTCCAGTCCCGACTTCTCGTCTGGGACAGTGGGATGTGATGTGATGCATTGGTGCACGTTCTAGCACATGCGCCGTCCCTTCTGTTCCTGTTGCTCTCTAGTCGCTCTTCATCCTCACTAGATCTGCATATACCATCTCGTCCACGTTTCTTCTCTTCCACAACCGCAAACCGACGCTCCTTCTTCCTCTACTCTGCCTACATAGTAGCCGTACTCCTGACAACCTTGTCCATACGTCGACATCAACTGCTTCTTCGCTCCTCGCCTCAAGCCCGCCACTGCATCTGGATTCTGGATCAAGAAGTCTAGCTCAAGCCTCCCCAGTCGCCAAGCACCCAAGTCTACCCCACGAACCGCGTCCTGCCGCAGACTCGTTCACCTGATCACCCTGATCACCTGATCACCCTGATCACCTTCCGCGCCTCTGCGACTTCAAGTTTCCAAGCTCCTGGCTGACTGTCGACTCTCACCGAAGTTGCCTCGCCCAGCGCTTTGTGTGAGGCGACTTTCAGTTCTGTGTGCCTTCTTGCCTTGAAGGCACCTGCCACTTCCGTCGTCGCGCCTGTATCATGTGTTAGGCACTTACTCGTAACTCGATCGTTCCTGACACTTGCACGCTTCATGTTGAACGACGAACCACGTTCTTTCTGTTATCGAATTCAGCATTTCTGGCGCCCATCGCATATCGCCATCTCGATTCCGCTGTCGCACCTCTCCCACCGACTGTGGCCGCTGGCATCCATCCCAGCCCAGCACATTGCAAGAACCCCGATATTACAAAGACGCACCCATGCTCGCCGTACAGCAAGCTCCGAGGATGGGTTCGTCGCAGCCGCCCTCAGATCCTTTTCTGCCTTTTGGCTGTACGTCAACCAGTTGCTCGTCTCTCTCATAGCCACCTTTGATCTTGTTGCTTCTCGGAGAATATGCGAACTGTTTGCTAACTTGGAATGCGATTTTAGACACTCTCGACTCGACTCAAGATCCTCCTCTCCCCGATCCGCCCGAGCCCGCGCCCGGCGATCCGCTCTTAACAGACAATGACAACAGACTCTTGGACTCGTTCTTTCAGGACATCAATGCTGATCACTACAACATGCCCTCGTTTGGCGAGGGACTCAACTTCAGTGACACATGGCTTGATCTTCCCCCACAGTTTATAGGGTCTTCGACTACTTTCAGTCATCACCCAGGCCCTTCCATGGCTGAACCGACAGGCCATGGACTTCCAAATAGCCTGGGTGACTTCCATGGCATGATGCCTATGGAACCGAATAGTTTCCATGCATCGATTCGCTCGGGGCGAGTCCTATAGACGTAGTGGGGG
>NKCK01000115.1:0-144732 GCA_003946995.1 Fusarium oligoseptatum
AAGTCATGTTGTGTGTGTGTGTGTGTGTGTGTGTAATCTTATTGTGAGGTGTGTTGTAAGGGATAGTTTATGTTCTACGCCATGACATTTTCACAATGGCAAGACATGAGTTGTGGTCTAGAGTGAGCAAGATACTCTCGACATCTTCATTGGGTGGGCATATCCTAGAGAGTCCGAGATCAAAGTTGGTACAGCCAAATCCCCCCAAGGTCATTTCATGCAAGAAATCGTGGCGACTTCCATCCCTCTCCGCTCGCCTGTGTTATACACATCTTCTTTATGTACAAGGTCCCAGCTCTTGTAAACCTTTCTTTTATCCCAGCATCTTTTTAACCATCATCATGAGAGGAGCATTCATTATACACTGTGAGCCAACGCCGACCGATAACCCTTTTTAATAGTACACGCAATTGCGGCCCGGAAAGGAACCCCGGGCATTAAGAATAGGTTTTTAGTTGTTCTTGACGACACCGACCTTGGCGGCGCGCAGCACCCGGCCGTTGAGCTTGAAGCCCTTCTGCTGGACAAAGAAGACGGTGTTGTCCTCCTTGTCGGGCTGGGGGGCCATGAAGGTGGCCTCCTGCTCGTTGGGGTTGAACTTGTCGCCCTCGGGGTTGACGCGCTCGAGGCCGTGCTTCTTGAGGGTGTTCATGAGGATGTCCTCGGTCATCTTGAGGCCCTCATACAGGTTGGCGAGGTCCTGGAGGTGCTCGGGCTTCTCCTCGACGTTGAGCTTCTCCTGGGGAACCATGCCCAGGGCGCGGTCCAGGTTGTCGACGCTGTCGACGAGGTCCTTGGCGAACTTTTGGATGGCAAAGTCGCGGGCCGTCTTGACCTCACGCTGGGTGCGCTCTTGAAGATTGCGGAAGTCGGCGACGGTGCGCAGGCACTTGTCCTGTTGTATAGTCAGTATATGTGAGGGATTGAGTGGCTTGCCAATGGGGGAGTCACTAACCTTCCAGTCTCGGGCCTCGGTCTCCTTGGCCTCGAGGGCCTTCTTCAGCTCGGCAACAGTGTCGGACTCGCCATTGGCGCTCTTCTCCTCCTTCTTTGTCTCCGTCTTGGCCTCCTCGGTAGGCTTTGCAGAGTCAGACTCCTTCGCATCGCTGTACCATCTTGACACGGCGGGCTGGGCGGATCTGAGTGTGAAGGCGGGCGCCGACTTGAATTGCGACTGGATGAAGGGCCGAGGGGCGGCGGCGCGGGGAGCAGCGCGAAGGGCTCGGGAGGAAGCAGTGACGGCCTGGCGGAACATTGTGAATGTAATTAGAGGAAAGGGGGTGAATGTATGGGAGTGAAGAGATTGGAGGTGGGAGAAAAGAGAATTGAAGCTGGTGGGCTTAGTTATGTAGCGGCTGTAGTATCAGGAAGTTTAGATCCCCCTCCACTCCGAGTTAGGACTGAAATTTTTAAGCTGTCGGCATGATCCAGAGGCTGGCGCCGGCTGCGCTGCCGGGGAAGCTTCCAGCATTGGGGCCTTGCCGGAGCGGAGGGCAAGGTACGTAGCGGCGGATCAACGAAAGCCCGCTGGAGCTCATGCCCCGCTGGTCTTAGCCAATTGTTCCTTACCAGCCACAGCATGGTCCCACTATTTGCTGGCCTACGTCGTGCTCTGGCAACCTAGAGGCAACAGAAGGCTAGCTACTGCTTCAGTGTGTGTGTGTCTGCCTCATCCAACGAAACAAACACCATCTCGACGACAAACCATTCCACCCTCATCAACGTCTTAACGCCTGCCAACTGCCCTCGCCGCCCACTCATAACCACCTACGAAGCAACCTCTCCGACACGCGCAACTACTCCCCTTCACAATGGCGGCGGCCGAATCGGCGAGGGTCCAGGAAGCACAGAAGCTCGCCAAGTCAGACCCAAGGAAGGCTGAGGCCATCTACAAGGAAATCATCTCCCAGGCTCCTAGCGCCACATCCGATGCTGCTACGCGCGAGTACGAGACGGCCTTGATCAGCCTGGGCGAGCTTTACCGGGACGAGAAGTGCGCACTGCCCTTCGATATTGTCTATTGCTGTCCCCCACTAACGACAACTGTAGGAAGACACAGGAGCTTGTGGATCTAGTCAAGGAGAGCCGATCAGTATTCTCTTCCTTTGCCAAGGCCAAGTCGGCAAAGCTTGGTATGTCTTCATATCGAGAGCGCTTGCGCTTATGTTCCTATACCCCAGCTAACATGGTGACGTAGTTCGCCAACTGCTCGACCTCTTCAAGGAAATCCCCAACAGCACCGATATCGAGATCGCTGTCACCAAGGACTGCATAGAATGGGCGACCGCCGAGCGCCGCGCCTTCCAGCGCCAGGACCTCGAGGCCCGCCTCGTCGCCCTGCAGATGGCCAAGCAGTCCTACTATGAAGCCCTCGGCCTCATCAACGGCCTCCTCCGCGAGCTCAAGCGCCTCGACGACAAGCTCCGCCTCGTCGAGGTCCAACTCCTAGAGTCGAGGGTCTACCACGCCCTTGGCAACATCCCCAAGGCCCGCGCCGCCTTGACCAGCGCACGCACGAGCGCCGCCAGCGTCTACACACCCCCGCTGCTGCAGGCCAACCTCGACATGCAGAGTGGCATGCTCCACGCCGAGGACAAGGACTTCAACACTGCCTTTTCCTACTTTATCGAGGCTCTCGATGGATACCACACCCAAGACGAGGGCCCCAAGGCTCAGGCTGCCCTTCAGTACATGCTTCTCTGCAAGATCATGCTTAACCTCGTCGACGACGTCAACAACCTCATGACCTCGAAGCAGGCCCTAAAGTACGCCGGAAAGAACCTTGAGGCCATGAAGGCCATCGCCCGTGCGCACTCAAATCGGTCGCTGGAGGAGTACGAGCGTGCTCTTTCTTCTTACCGCTACGAACTTGGAAGCGACGCCTTTATCCGTAACCATCTCCGCCGCCTCTACGATGCCATGCTTGAGCAGAACCTTATCAAGGTCATCGAGCCCTTCTCGCGCGTCGAGATTGACCACATTGCCAAGATGGTTGGCCTTGATACCCAGCAGGTGGAGCGGAAACTGTCTCAGATGATCCTCGACAAGGTCATCATCGGCGTCCTCGATCAGGGTGCCGGCTGTCTCATCATCTTTGACGAGACGCAGCGGGACGAGTCGTATGACGCGGCTCTGGCCACTATTGAGAAGCTGAGCAACGTGGTGGATGTATTGTACACGAACCAGGCGTCCATGCTGGAATAGAGGGGGATGGGCAGGGCTTTCTGGAGCGGCGGGAGTGCGCCGCGCATCTGTATGTAATTATGTCACACACACAGTAGATCAGGCGTTTCAAGAGGGAACAGAATCGTCTATGCTGAGCATTTTTTTCATCGCTGCGTCATTGTTCATGTGCTTTTGTACTGCTATGTCTAACTTATCATCATATCCAGGATAACGGTATTTTGTAAAAAGGGGTGGGGGTATGTGGTTGATTGTGTGTGCGTGGGTTGGGCGTGAATACAATTGCCATGCTTGAACGATACAAATTGGTATCTCCTCCAAAGGACAAACAAACAACTCATCGAAAACGCCTCATGCATGCTAGACCAGCTAATTCCTATACTTTCATCATAAAAACTCGATTCAAAAAGAAATCCTCAGTGAAACATTACTCGTGAAGAAGGTCTGTCGACAATGCCCCGACTCCTCCTCTCCTCGCCGAGGATCAGGGCAAACAGCCTCTTTGCTAGGGATGCCTCGTCCCAGCCGCCGACCTCGGCCTTGAAGGCGTCGACGCAGTCGAGGTGCCAGCGTTCTAGCGTCATGGATTCGCCCTGGCTCTTGACCGTCTTGCCTAGGTATTTGTCCGAGCGGCGCTCGTAGTTGGTGCGGTAGGGCCCCTGGCGGCGTAGTTGGAGTAACTCATCCAGGAAGAGCCAGTGCTGCCGTGTCCAGACGGTCGTTGATAGCGGCTGGGGTTGTTGTTGCTTCGCAACGGGTGAAGCTTCGGACATGGAGACGTCAGAGGCCACGGCATTCTCCTTGTTGGCATTCTGCCGGGGCGGTGGTAGACGCGGACGCTGAGCTGTGTTGCTAGACTGCGATGCTGCAGACGAATTGGATAGTCGGCGCTGCTGTCGAGCTTTGGCCTGCTCAACAGGAGAGAGAACGCTGCTGGTGAACTCGACGACACGGCCGGGTGTATGTGGTTTTAGGGGAGAGCGCAGACTCGACTTTGTCGGAGACGCGTTCCTGGGTGGGAGGGGTCTGAGAAGGGGTCGAGATGGCTCAGGGGAGTCTTCGCTAGCGTTGGAAGTCTCTTGCTGCCACCTCTGTATATCGGCATGAGAGAGCTGCATCCTTGGCGGAGTGGGTGCGCTAGTAGCTGGTGCAGCAGCTTGGGTTG
Organism: Fusarium oligoseptatum; assembly: GCA_003946995.1. Taxonomy (NCBI): domain Eukaryota; kingdom Fungi; phylum Ascomycota; class Sordariomycetes; order Hypocreales; family Nectriaceae; genus Fusarium; species Fusarium oligoseptatum. The sequence continues at coordinate 4,349 of NKCK01000115.1, forward strand.
AAGTCTTGAAGAAGGACTGGCTGGGCTGTCTTCGTTGAGGTGTGAAATTCCTCTTCTGTGGTACCGAGGGCATCTCATGCTCCTCAAGTTCTTCAGGTTCTGACTGCTCCTCAGTCCCCTCCTGCTCCGTGGAAGCCCCTTGGGATTCTGCTTCTTCCTCTTGTCGCCTTGATACTGGCTGTGGAGCGCGGACAGGAGAGAAGAAACCAGCCCGAGGCCCTACTCGAGGTCGTAATTCCTGCTGCGGCAATTGTGGAAACATGGAACTTGTTGGCAGGGTGGGCTCTGCTTCCACCATTTCGGGCTCAGCCGGTCGAGATGCAGGCTTCTTGGCTGACAGAAACTTCTCGGCTAGCATCCCTGGGATGGTCGCTGGGGAAGAAAAGAATGTTGAAAGGTCGAAGCGGCTAGCCTTGACTGCAGACTCGGGAGCCTTGCTCTGTTGCTGCTGGACGTTGTCCCTCTGAGAGAGGAGTGAGTATTCCTCCGCTTGAGCTGACTCCGGTACAGCATCCTCTGTGGCATCAGCATCTGATGCTTGCTCGTCTGCTCCCTCGTCTGCCACCTCTTCAGCTTCCTCCTCTTCGTTGGCTTCTTCTGTGACTTCCTCAACGTCCCTTTGGGCAACAGCCTCTATCTCACGCTGGGCATCACGACTTGTGCGTTTCGTCCAGGGGCTGGGTAGGGTACTCCGTCTGGTAGCGGGAGCCTCGGCTGTCCTCTCCCTGGAGTGTTGGCGAGCCGCGCGAGGAGACGACCGCTGTGCTTCAAACTCCCAAATGTCCATATCGTCACCATCCTGTTCAGGCTCTTCATCTGCCTCATCTGATGCGCCATCTAGCTGGCCTCGATCAACAGATGGGCTCTTTGCCTTCCCAGCTGTTGATCGGGCAAAGGCCTCAAGCGGGACATCGCCACGAAGATTTGGACTAATTGGGCCCTCGTTTTCTACCCAACTCATCCCATCCTCGCTTCGAGGCTGGAAGCGCAGAGAGCTTGCCGTAGACTCCCGAGATGATCTCCGTGCCCGCCGTGGTGAACGATCGCCGCCACTTCTCTCAAGTGCTTGCATAAAGCTAGCTTGACCTGTGTGCCTAGTGTCCGTACCAAAGGGATCCTCGTATGCCTCGTTAGCTGGTGGGATTTGAGTAACTCCTGGGAAGGCAACGGATCTCCCAGGGCTAGCGCTCATACGCCGGATCGATTGCGTTTCCCTAGGTCCCAGCTCTCTGCTGACGGAACTCCTGAAGGGACTCCGAAGATGTTGCTCACGTGTCTCTGGTGATGGGGGATCCGATGTCACGCTTTGCAACGCCCGTCCTGCTCGCACGATAGGGGAGAGTGTAGGCCGCAGCACCTTCTCCGATGCTGCTTCTGGCATAAGTGACTGGGGATCTTGAAGAGGAGATGTCATCTGGTTGAGTGGCGTAACTTCGGACTGACGGGCGTCGTTGGGTATGGATAAACCTGTTGGCCTTGGCTCGATGATATCAGGTAACTCCTCGTCCTCTTCCGGTTCGTTGTCCTCTTCCATCTCTTCAGCGGGTTCATCCACGACGACCTCCTCAATCTCTTCGTCAACAACTTCCTCCACGATTTCTGGAATAAGCTGGACTTGGCTAGCTGAGGAGTGTCCAGATGATGGAGCAGCAGGAGAAGAGCCCCGAGGGGATGTAGATGTAGCCGAGGTTCCCGACATGTGTATCGATTTTTCAGCATGATCCTCTTGAGCATCATGTTGCGGTGGGGTATCGTCAGGGGTAGGGAGACGACCAGCGTCTGATCGAGAGCCAGCACTTCCATTGGAAGCTACCGGGGGGTCTCTCTGCTCTTCCTGTTCTTGCTCCTGTTCCTCCTCTTGTTCTGGCTGTTGTTGCTCTTGCTCTGCGTGCTCTTGACCTTCCTCCTCTTCGACTGGCTGGGGAGGTTGCTCATCCACCATTTCCACATCTTCATCTTCCAACAATAACTCATCCACAACATTTCTTCTCGGTCGTCGGGGTGTCGCAGCTTCAAGTACAGCATCAGGGATTTCGGAAAACGAGTCATCGTACAAATTCGACTCTTCATGATCAGGGGGGGCCGATGATCTTTGCCCCCCAGCAGTAATAGGGGAGTCATGCTCTTCAGGTGCCTCCAGTGCCGCCTCTGCCTGCTCTCTGGCATTCAGCTCCAATACTTGGCGCCGTAAGGGGGTAGATCCCATCCTCCGAGGGCTTCGAAGCCACCTTGGGGACATATTGCGGTTCGGCGAAAAATGTCAGGGGAGGACGAATGCTGGCTTTCCTAGGTTCTTCTCGGGGTGGAGATGAGGCAGGCTCAGCTGGTTTGGGGGCTTCAGCGGGTTCCGCCTCTGTGTTGGGCTTGTCGCGCTCTTGCAAGGACTGGCGCAGAGATTCAAGGGTGTTGTTGATGATCATGCTCGTTTCTTCGCCAATATCGTTTTCAGTGACTTCCTGGACAGAGCTGCGCAAGTTCGCCTGCAGCGATGGAAGAGAGTCCATGAAAATCATGCTAAATTCCTCGCCAGCCGCAATCGTGTCGTTATTCATAGGTCGGATTTCACTCTCAGGCTCGTCCGTGGATGAGATGTCACTGCCTGCTGGCGGAAGGTATCCGTAGTCTCCAAAATCCGAAGTATCAGCCTCTTGTTCATGATCAGGGCTTGAAGGCGCAGGCTCTCTTTGGGCTATCCGACTTGAAGGTCTTGGAGTTGGTTCATCGTCCAGAGTTGCCATCCAAATATCTGAATCGGGTTCCGAATGTGGCAGAGCCGTAGTATCGTTCTGAGCTGTATTGTTCTGGGCCTGGTTCGCTTGCAACCCTTCAGCTTCTGAAGGCGTGATTATTAGGGTCATCTCATTGTCAACTTGAGAGTCGTCGCCCCGAAGAGAGGGAAGCGCAGGAGCTTCACTCATCACTTCCGCCACCTCTTCAGGACCAAGTTCTTGACGCCGTCTCTTTCCAGTATCAGCAGCACCTCCACCCAAGTCAATTCCCAAATCGCTAGGTGGTTCAACAGGTCGATTCTTGGGCGGTCGACCTCTTCTCTTTGTTCCTGGCGTGGGGCCGGTGTTAGACCCTCCCGTCTCGTTTCCCATCTCTGCACCTTTCGATAGTCGCGGTCGCCTTGGTGTTTTCTTGATTGGCGTTCCCGATTTTCTCTTGGTGCCCGCACCAGGCAGAGGTGTTCCATTTATTTTTCCTCGGCCGTCCCCTCCTCCTCGGTGTCGCGTTTGGGTCGGCCATCTCCTCCTCAATGGCCTTCTTCAAAGGCACCGTCGTCGTGGTCGCCATCTCTCTCCGTCTCGACATTGGTAACAAAGGACTCGAAGTCTGGAACAGTTTTTCGTCGTGCGCTTCCCGGGCCCGCCGTCGCGCTTGGCTCCTCCGTCTCGACCGTCACCAGCAGTTTCTGGGGAGCTCGATCGTCGCCGACCTCGAGCTCAAACATCTGCTTCCTGGGCGAGGTGCCCAGGGTGGAAAACCGGCTGGACCGCTGGCTGCTGCGGGGGACGCGGCGCGTTGACGAAGGAAGGACCACGCTCGTATCGATGGTGTCGTTGAGCGGATCAGGCGACGACATGATGTCCGCGCTGGGCGTGGCGATGTTGGCAACCGAGTGCCAGCGGACTTGGAAGGCTTCGGACTCGAGACCGGATTTTCTGCGCCGTGGCATTGACGTGCAGTGGTATAATTACTCAAAACAATCATAGATGGGTGGGATATGCCAGATACCGCGACGCTGGGCTGAAGTTGGTTAAACCCGCGGTGTGGGTGTGCGACTTGCAAGGATGAAGCGTGTGTGGCGGTTGATTTGTTTACTTAGACCTGGATGGGGTCTAGCGCGGGCATCACGTCCGCACTTTTTGTTTCTCCTTGGGCCCGAGTTTGGGGATCCCGAGTTTTGGTCGTTTAAAGTGGCTCTCCTGACAATGCCTTGATCAGGCTTAGCGCGACAGCACGGCAAAGAGCTGGGCCATGCCGACCTGGTCTTCCCCACGTCACATGCCGGTCCAACCAACAGAACAGAAAGTGGAGGGGAAAGGAGGAGGTGACTTCATTTTCAGATGCGGAACATTGGCCGATTCCAGCTAAGGTTACTCGGTATCATGTCCCGACCTCGGTATTTTTAGGGGCACAGGCTCCTCCTCGAGTCAAGTTGACCAGACGCCGATCCCGAGATGGATGCTCTTAAACCAGGCAAGGCCCTTACCTTTCTTATGCCAGGCTTAGGCATGCGCATGTTCTTGACTGGGTTTTAAGTCGAGCACGGCCCCGCGAAATCGTTCCTTTCCCCAGGTTTCCATTTTATAAGTTCCCCAATTCCCCTTGACTTGATCTTAACTCCCCATCTCCAAAAGCTCAAGCCTCTTCCTGTCTGTCGCTGCTCGCTTAAGCATATACCCCGACGTGCATCAGCATCATGTCCGACAACGCCGACAAGGAGACGACCCCCCAGGTCGAGATACCTGAAAAGGTTGAGATCACTCCCGCAAGAGTCGTCGTCACTGAGAAGGCGCCCATTCCCCAGAATGACAATGTCGCCCACGCCCTGGCCGGCGCTGGTGGTGGTCTTCTGTCCATGATCTTGACGTAGGGCTGGTTCCCCAGTGTCGCATCGCGATCGCTAGCTGACGAATATCAAGGTACCCACTCATCACCCTCTCCACGCGCGCCCAGGTCGAGTCCAAGAAGGCCGAGAGCAAGTTCAGCGAGGCTGTTAGCAATATCATCGCTCGCGAGGGTATCTCGGGTCTCTACTCCGGTATTAACTCGGCCCTCTTCGGCATCAGCATCACCAACTTTGTCTATTACTACTGGTACGAATGGACCCGCACCTTCTTTGAGAAGGCCGCTGCCAAGGCCGGCCGCGCCGGTTCCAAGCTCACCACGATCGAGTCCATGATCGCCGGAGCCATCGCCGGGTCGGCCACCGTCATCATCACCAACCCCATCTGGGTTGTCAACACCCGTGTCACCACCCGCCAGCAGGAGAAGAAGAAGGACGACGTCGAGGCCGGTGCTGAGTCCAAGCCTTCCAAGCCCCCCAGCACCATCGGCACTCTGCTGCAGCTCCTCAAGAACGAAGGCCCCCAGGCTCTCTTTGCCGGTGTCATTCCGGCCCTGGTCCTCGTCATCAACCCCATTCTTCAGTACACTCTCTTTGAGCAGCTGAAGAACACGGTGGAGAAGCGTCGCAAGGTTACCCCTACCATCGCCTTCTTCCTCGGTGCTCTGGGCAAGCTGTTTGCGACCAGCATCACCTACCCTTACATCACTGTCAAGAGTCAGATGCACGTTCAGAGTGAGGGCAAGAAAGAGGGTTCCTTCGCCGCTCTCCGCCGCATTGTGAGCGAGAGTGGTTACTCTGGTCTCTACAGGGGTGAGTATCTATATCCGCACTTACACGTAACGGCATGCTAACAGAGAAACAGGCATCGGCCCCAAGGTCGCCCAGAGCGTGCTGACTGCCGCCCTGCTCTTCGCCTTCAAGGATGTGCTATATGAGCAGACCGTCCGACTTCGCATGGCCGGGGCTGCTCGACGACGCGTTGCGGCTTAAGCGATGCTTCACAATCCCAGTTAGCTCAGGCGCGGGTCCCACCTCGACTATCTCGAAGACCCAGTACGTTATTGAGGGCAGACCAATCGCCTTGATACCGATATCTCGGCAGCCCAATACATTTGCGGTGAGAATGGAATTGGCACATCAACAGATTTTGACACGATGAAACCGGCGTTTCTTTTTTTAATTCCTTGATTCACAACTATTCGAATACGTATTCGAATCTATTTGTCAAATCTACAACAGGGATAGGGAACAGATGGATGGATGGAAGAGGCGGCAATCTCTCATTTGGATACCCAAATGTACAACTATACCAGTGAACGCAGTCTAGATTTTTAGCCTCGTTTTATCCTTTGAATTATCATTTATCCTCTTAAGCCTCTCCCATCATCTAGGTAGGGATTATCCGAGGCACGATCCACCAGTCGTGATAAGATTTATCCGGTGTCGGCACCTCGGCCTTGATCTTCAGTTCACCAGTTTCCTGCTCCCTCTTGACGGCCTTTTGCAGTGCCGAGATTGCTATTCCCGTCGCGATGCAGGCCTTGAGGGCGTTCTTCTTGGAAGCGACCCACCGGTCGTGCGAGCCGACCGAGAACGAGTCCTCAGGCGTGAACTTGGACAGCACCTCGAAGCCCTTCTTAGCACCTGCGAGGGCCTTCTCTGCGTATTCGAGGATCTCCAAAATTGTTATCTCGGGCTGCAATGTTCCTTGAGTGAATTCGTCAAAGCTGGGGAGGGTTGGCAGGCCAATGGCGGCAAACGGCCGCATTCGGAGGTCGTACCGAAGCTCATCATTGCTGTAAGGTCTCGGAGGCACCTTGACAAGCTTCAACCGGGTGAGGACGGTGTAGAGGCAAGACAGGGCGTCCGACAGCTCCCATGTCACGGCAGAGTCGAGAAGCATCAAACGGATGAAGGCGAGTGATCGCTCGAGCTGACGATCGACGGCTGGGTTCGAGTGCTGAGGGGCTGCTCGGTACTCCTCCGCCCTCCGGATGACAAACGACTTGATCCTCTCCGTGTGTTGAACCCTCCACTTAGCAAGGTAATTCAGGTACCAATACATGCCGGCGAGTTCATCTGGCTGGTAGACCTCCAACTCAAAGCCCAGTTGCACGATCCATTCCATCAGGCGCATCTTGTACAGATACGTCCATGATGAAAGCGGAAGCGAGTACGTTTCCACTGGGAGGCCTATCCCCGTTGATTGCCTCATCGGACGTTCCTTAACCTTGACTTGGATGATCTGGTCAATCTCCTCAGCATCTGCCTGAAGATTCTCCCAGTCCCGGATGATGTGACAGAGCGTGCGTCGTACACGGCATCGGTTCTGGCAGAATGTCCGCAACACATCCAGGAAGGGCTGTGCTGCTCTCTGACGGAAGAGCTCCATCTGCTCGGCCATGACGAAGCGCGGGTCTTGAGGGAACTCGATCTCATCGTTTGCGCGGTCAAGTTGAGGGCTTGCGGGCATAGACACGGTAGCAAAGTCATCATCCATGATCTGACGGATGCTCATGGAACCCAGAACCTCCATCTCGTTGAACAGAAACGTCTGCAGCAGAGTCCGCACGTATACCAATGGCTGGGGCTTCTTGGCCTGGAAGGTTGACACAAATGTCTGTCTGTTGTTAGCATTTGACCTCCTGGGATGAGAATGTTTATTACCTGAAGGCTCTGTGAGTTGGTGTAATGAAGCACATCGATCAACTGGGCACCATCCTTAAACAGCCTCAACAAATGACCAAAAGCATCGTCAAACTCCAGCTTCACAATCGGCCGCGGAGGCATGGTACTAGCAAGCTTACGCTGCAGCTTGGCGCTGAAAGCTTCGTCGACGGGCCGTCCTAGTGAGTGAGATGACTTGATGCTCGGGAGTAGTTCCAAGGCCTCCAGCCATGGCTTCCTAGCGACATCGGGTTCCCTCATGTGCTGGGGGCATTGAGTCGCATCCAAGAACAAGGATCTCAGCTGTAGACGACGGTCGAGGGCTTCTCGAATCTCGTCACTGACTTCATCGCCCAACGTGGCTAGCAGGTTCCTCGCTTCCTGGATGGCCTGCTGGATAGCCTGAGGCTGTATCTCTGCAAGCAGTGTCCTGTTGTACGTGTTTGTGACAAAGTCTTCCTCCTATATACAGTGTCAGAGCAATTTTGATTTCAAGAGTGATACAGTGGTGATACTAACCTCATAGTAATGTTCAGACCTAATCCTTTCGTTCACGTAACCACAAGCCTTCAGTAGACCAAGACAATAGGCTCTAAGAATCTCGAGCATATTGGATCTGCTTGAAGAATCACTTGGCGCATTCCGAACAAACCGAGCTTCCCCCACGCTAATCGGTGTTGGCATAAGGAGGGCCTCGGCATAGACGCTGGTGAATAGAGTCTGCGAGAGTGGATATCCCAGGTGCCACGCCATCTAGGAAAATGAGTACGAGTTCAGCTATCAAACAGTTGAAAACACTTACCTCATGGCAAAGAAGCTGATCTATGACCCCCAGCACCTCCTCCGGGAGCAGCGGCCGACTGACATCGTACAGCTCTTCAAGATCATCGGCTGACTTGACACAGCCGCTATCCATCTTGGGATCCATGATCTATGCCTGTGAGCCTTTTCACGAGTCAAAACATCTACAGAATCATACCTCGAGAGCCGCGACGGACTCGAAAAGCGTAAAGAAGCCATCCTTGACGAGATCGCCGGGTGCAAGAGCTGCAAGTGTCAATCGCGGGGTTCACCACCGAGCACGAGACTGGACCTACTCTGAACAGCCTGAGCAAACTTTTCAGTAATGTCAATAGCCAGTATTCCCTCAGTCTTGATATCAGGCGGAGGCGGAGGCGGCGGATCATATTCCTGACCCAGCGATAGTCTCGCGATATCTGGGCCTCAAAAGTCAGACTTTTTGACATCACCACCATCTCTCTCCCATCTTTTGGGGGAAGGTACCCACCGTCCGGGATCCCGATACCGAAGTCGGCCATGTCGACGGTTTAACGCGACAATCCGCCGCATCAAAAAGGGATGGGGGAGGGTTAATTATCGCACGAAGCGGTCGTGCGAGGGTGAAAGAAAAAAAAGGGCAGAAATTATTAGAGAGTGAAAGTTAGGCAAGGGAGCAAGATGATGGTTCAGATGGTTTAGGTTCCACTGCTCCCCGTCTTTTGGGAGCCCAAAAAGTCACCAGATGAGTAGGTAGGTAGGTTAGATCGACATTCACAAATGAGCAGTGTGAGCGAGAATGGCGGTTGTGGTTAAATGGGGTAAAATGAATTGTCAAGTCTATTGTCATGAAATGTGATTGTTGACGATATGGGTTTTGTGGAGAGGCACCTTGTTTCCCTCGGCGGTAGCCGGGTAGCCTCGAGTTGCGTCCCGCCTAGCATCATCACCAGTGAGTGGTAGCAGTCGAGATGGGCACAGCATACAATCACCAGCATTTTTCTCTCGGGTTGTCAATTGCAGTCGTCATCTTTTTTGGTTGATTGATAACATTGCAGCAATCGTTATTGATACAGTGGCACTAGGTGCATGCAATTGGTTGCCCTCCCCTTGTGAGCCAGGTTGAGAGCTGCTCTATTCCATCTCGTCTTGGGCCGAGCAACCACCCCTCGGGCGCCACGCTCCCATTTATCCACGCGCAATCATTCCCAAAAGTCGATTGATCTGCTTTTTTAAGCAGCGTTCTCGGCGGCGTTGGCAGCGTTGGCAGCGGCCAGGTTCTGAGGCTCGCCCTGCTTGCCGTTCTGTTGAGGTAATTAACCCGGTCAGTTTTCCCATGTCCAGTTCCGCATCGCCGGGAGGTTCGCCTTACCTGCCACTTGGCGAATCGCAGGTCCATCTCGCCTCGTCGCTCGGCAGCGATTCTCTTATCCTCCTTCAAGCTTCGGCGGACGACGCGGGCGGCGACGGCCAGGTAGCGGTTGTAGCTATTCGGAAAAAGGGATTATGTTAGCTCTCTCGGTCTCGGGGCTCGGACACGGTCGGTCGGGGAGTCAGAAAAATCGACAGGACAGGTCCAATTGTCGAATCGGCAGGTCAAGGGGGTCAATTGACGTACGTAAGGCCAGCGGCTCTCCACGCAGCAGTCATTTTGGCGGTGTTGAAGGTTGATTGGGGGGGGAGGGAGATGGTGGATTTTTGAGTAGTTGGTGATGGCTGAATCTTTGCTCCGAATTACCGGTTGACGGCTGAGCTAGGATTGGTAGCCTCAGGCATTTACTCACCCGCTCGCAGCCGCAACCGGTAAACAACCGGAAAGATGATGCTCTCTACCACGTGACTTGGACTCGGCCGGCACTTGGGCGGAATGAGCCGTCCTTGATCCATCTCTCCAATATGCATGCAAGCGTATCAATAAGCAGAAGCGATTCTCTCAAAGAGACAAACCATGATGACCAATGCCTTAGTCAAGATGAAATCGGTCCTCGATAAGCTTAAACAAGAGGTGCCTTTTATTCTGCCACGATCGCGATTGTGCATCTTGACCGGTTTGGGGCGCCCAATGGGCCACCAGACACACCATCAAAAGCCAATGATAGCGGCATCAAACTTGCCAGGGGCCCAACACGACGGCGGCCGCCCTACATTCTGTAATTTGGGGTCGGCGACGGAGAATCCTTGTCTTGTTTTTTCAGACTCTTATTTCTTCCTCGTCGCGCCCTTCTGTAGTCTTTCTCTGATTTTGCAAGCGCAAATTGTACTTGTTTTCTCTTGTCCGACGGTATCACCATGTCCTCCAAGCCCTCCGCGAGACGGCGCCAGCCTCAGAGGTTCACTCTGCCAAATGGAAAGGAAGTGATCGTATCTCTGCCCGACGATTACGACAACCTACGTAAAAAGTATGGCAACCAGGACGAGATACAGGTCGAAGTCGTCCTCCACGGTTCGTCAGAGCACTGCAACTATCTCAGAGAGACTCGAGATCATCACGAGGGTCGTCGAGCCAAGCTGCGGGAGCGGCACGGTCCAGCCTTTGACGAGTGGGAAGACGTGCAGAACCAACTGGACACGTTCAACACCGAGATAGACCGGCTCTCTACCAACACCAACGGTCTAAGCGCCAACTTTAACAAGTTTGGCTATGGTGCTGAACTACGAACCTATAAAGATGATGAGACTCCGGATGTGGATACGTCCATGTCGGATTCAGTCTCGATCGCCTCAAGCTGGAGCCAGGCCCGGCTGGGAGAGACTACCAAGCTCTTCAAGAAGCCTGTGATAAAGCAATGGTTTCACAAGGGCTTGCTATGGCGCGCTTCAGAGAACACGGAAATTATGGCTATCGAACTGTTCTTTGACCTCCTCTACGGTAATTGCCCAAACTCACAGCCCAGCGTCAGCTTCTAATATGTCTCTAGTCGGCATCATCCACATCAACGGCGAACATGTCTGGGCTGAACCGACCGGCAAGGAATTGCTCCGATTCGCAATCACATTTATCATGTCGTGGAAGATCTGGGCCGATGTGACTTTGGTCTTGAGTTGGTTCGAAACCGACGACGTCTTTACTCGGTTAGAAATCCTATTCGAGATTGCTTGTCTCTTGGGGTATGTTTGGTCGAATTTCCAAGAGGAGATAACTGTCTAACTCTATCAAGATTCACCACCAACATGACGTACGCCTTTTACGATAACGAGGAACACAACACGTATACGATGCTAGTATCTTTCTATCTCGCGGCGAGATTAAAGAGCTTGGCTCATTACTTGATCACCGGTTTCCTCCTGCCCATGATCCGAGGCGTCATGATCTGCGAAGCCATCAACGTCTTGATACCCTCCGTCCTCTGGATTGCCAGTATTCACGTCGATATGCCCTCGAGGCTGGGTCTCATTTGGGTGGCTCTCGCCCTCGACATGTGGGGTCAGAGCATCATCACCGGACTCTTTCGATACGGAAGGATGGTTGGTGAGAAGAGCGGCGTTGGCAAGTTCCTGGCCAAGGTCTTTGAGTTCTATCCTGCTGTCAACATTGAGCACCGAGTGGAGCGTACCAATGCCTTTGTTTCACTGGTGTTTGGATACTCTGTCGTGGGCGTCATGTTCCAGAGCTATGGAGGTTACAACATCAATGCATTCTTGGGAAAGGCCGTGCTTGGACTCGTCCAGGCGTTTGTCTTTAACTGGATCTATTTCGACGTCGATGGCAGCAACATCGATGTTCATGCTATTCGACGTTCCATCCTTTCATGTAAGTGTTTCCTATCCCTACTCAGACTATCAACTAACAGTCAAAGCCACCATCTGGAACTATGCCCATCTTCCATTCATTATGGGTTACATCCTTGCCTCTGCTGGACTATCCAAGTTGGTCCTAGCAACCGACGCAGGCGGCGCCAATGCCGAGCAACTGTCAGAACACTACTCTCACCGTGCAGAAGATGAAGTCGCCAACGGCATCCGATTCTTCTACTGCCATGGCCTCGCCATTGCGATGCTCTTCATGGGAGTCATCGCCTACTGCCACGAACATCGTAAGCCAGCAACTCTCCGCTGGAGCAAGACGACCCGACTAGCCAACCGGTTCGCCGTCTGTATCGTCATGTTCCTCCTGCCGCTAGCCAAGAGCCTCAATTCGCTCAACCTCATCTCCATCACTCTCGGTCTAACCGTCTGGGTCCTGCTGGTCGAGCTGTTTGGCAAGTCGTGCCGCAACGACCCCTTCATCGGAGAGAAGAAGGGGTGCAGGGTGCGATACTCGTGCAAGTGCAGTAAGAAGGACTTTGAGAAGGCAAATGTCGATGAGAAGAGTGAGATGCCGGTTGCTGAGGTTCTTGAGCTTGGTGTTAGGGAGAAGACTGCGGTTCCGGAGGTACAGGACTGAGTATGCATGAGGCAGGCCACGATATCCAATAACTTGAGTAATTGTTCATATAACAGACTGTATCTATTGAAAATCAAACCAGTTTCCACCATTCTATATAGGTATAATACACAAACAAAAAGAAATACATGGGTATCAACATCATCACATCCTTCACCACCAACCTCTCAAGGACCACCAGAAGCACCCCCCATGATGACCATAGTCTGATGCATCCTCCTCCTATCAACCTCCCTCTTCATCATCGACACACAGCTCGCCACAGCCAAAAAGTTCCATCTGCTCCACCTCTCCCTTCCGATCCGTCCACTCCCGCAGGTCCAGCATCAGCCGGCCTCCGTTACCCGCCGTACTCCTCCGTGTGCCTGGTGTCCGCAGTCCGGCGCTGCGGACAAACTGCCCGACTCTCATACGGCGCTCCTCTTGCTTTCCGCCCTCGAGAGCGACGTTGATCACCCGGTCGAGGACGAGTAGGCAGTCGACTTCCTCGCCGATAGAAGATTGTGCTGCTCGACGCTCAGCACGGCTGCTGTACCGCCATTCAAAGGTGCCGAGGTGAGTTCTCATGACGACGCTGCGAGTCAAGCATCCCTTGCAGCTGAGCTCAAACTCCTCATCGTGCTCATTCTCACCCGCACCACCAAGAAGGCGGATCTTGGGTGGCTTGCCAGGACCGAAGCGGTACGTGGTAGTGCAAATGGGTGTCTGAGCTGGATCGTCTGGGCGTGCGAGGAAGCAAGATCCCGAGTTGCGTGCCGGCCTGATAGAGACGTACTCTGCCTGCACAAGCTCGCCCGTGGGATTGACGCCAAATACGTAGATGGGATCCGGGCGCGGGGGCAGGGGGAAGGCGATGAGTGCGAAGCCAGGAGCTTCGATCTGGAGAAGCTTTGTTGGGTGGAAGCCAGATTGGTCTCCGGCAGATGAGCTGGAGCCTCCGTTTTCGTTGATGGTTGTGTATCTTGGGAGTGACTCTGCTGATGAAGATGCTGGTGAGAGCTGGGCAAGTTCATAGCCTTCGGTGGCCTCGTAGTCCGGAGGGAGGGTGGAGTGTCCGGTAGATCGCCGGTGGAGGCCCGAGGCCGGGGCCGAAATGGTTTGGACTGTTGTTGTCATTGTGTAAAGGTCCTTGTATAAGAAACTGGTAGTTGCTTTGGTGTTGTTGAAGATGGGTGTTGTTCGTAGAAGTGTTCTCGTAGTTGCAGTGTTGACTGACAATTCAACTCAAAAGCCAAGGAAAAGACCATCTATATATCCTCAGAACCCCCACCATCGTATCCCTCGCAAAAAATCCCCCATCGCCACAGATCAATAAAACCCGAAGAATACGATGGCACCTCCGAAACCACAGCCCAGGGCATATCGTCGGGCTTCCTTCAGCCCTGTGTGTCACGACGAAACATCATTGGTCCCCTGTCATGATCCACGCCCCGCTTCTAATCTCGATGCGTGGAATACGATGAATGCGAGATCTACGCGAGTGGGGCCGTGCTGAGGCGGTGCGTCGTCCCGCTGGGAATGGCTTCCTTTCGTGGCGGCGCAGTAGAGTGCCCGACTACTGTGGGAGTCAGGTGAATGTTAGGCATAGTCACATTTTTAATTCCGAGTGAATCATTGGTGTAACGAGTTATACGGGCTATACGCTCGTGGGATATGTTATTGGTAAATTCGGAAATATCCAACAATACATGACCATCTCCATCTTGGAAACATCCATTCCCTGAGATCCATCATCCAAAGCGCCACGCTCACAAGTCCAAATGTATCGACAGTCTGACATGTTCCCTCAGCCTCTTGTGCTTCCTCCTCTTCCCTTTCCTCACAGAATCCTACCAAGACAGGTAATGTCTCGATCCAGCTGCTCCTCAATCCACATGGGCCACTGATTGTAGATCTGGTGCTCATAGTCGATGTGGGCGTTGATATACTTGAGCCAGCGTGCAAAGCCTGGGTCAATATCAGGCTCCGTATCGCGCTCCGAGTACTTGACCGCCACCTGCTTCTCCTGTCCCGTTATAGGGGTCATGATCTCGTTGATTCCGATCCAGTGCGAATGAAGCAGCATGATGACCTGATTATCCGGGTTGATGAGGGCTTCGAACGAGTCGTGTGGGAGCATCATCCACCAGCCGTACTGTCTCGTGTATGCTTTATAGGCTGCGGGAACCAAAAAGTCAGATCCATGCTTGCACGTCACAACAGGGGTAACGAGAACTCACCATCCCACGAGTTGAGATATAGCTGCTCGAGAATGTTGACCAGGTGCTGGTGGTACTCTATCTCCACCGGCTCTTTACACAACGGCTTCAGATTCTTGACCGCCTCCATGGCGGAATCGACGTAACCCTTTTGGATCAGCGGCAGGCCTTCCATGAGTGGTTCCAGGAGGGCGTCCTGCTCTTGCTCCGGCATATTTTGGAACAGAGGTTTGATTCCTCGGAACATCATTTGCATGCCCACAACCATGATGCCTCGGATAAAAGTCAAAAACTCGGCAAGTCCATCTTCGAGGCTGACGGATTGGAACGTCAGGGCAAAGCAAGTTGCTATCATGGCATTCGCTTCTTCCGACTCGATAGGTGCTCTGGATGTCTCGGCGAGGCGCTTCTTTATGGCCCTGATCGCTTTGACGCGATGGCCCATGGCGGCTGTGACGATGCTGGCATCAGTCTTGATGAGTTGGGACGCCGAGAATCCCAGGATGGCATGCATAAGAAACTCGTGCTGGAGTTGTCAGAGACGAGAGTGGAGTTAACGGAGGAGTACATACGTTGTGTGCAATGCATGGTATCTCGTGCGTCCAGATCTCTTCTTGCTTCAGGGGATGGTGCGGGTAGCATTGTGTTAGGAAGTGCTGGAAGAAGCGCATGTCCTGTAAGCTAAAGAGCGGGATTTGGTGATGCGGCTGGCGGGCATGTCAGCGGTGGGTAACAGTTTCAGGGACCCAGACAGGCTTACTTGGTGTGTGATCTGTGGCATAGCAGGGTACTCGCACTTGAGACCAGTCTTGGTGCAATGACCGCATGCAGGGCGCGTCTCCTGGCACTGGTCACGGTTAGGTTCCAGTCGATGCAATCATGGACAGGTTAGATATACCTTGATACGTCTCCTCTTGCAGTTGTAGCATCCCCGACGACTCTTGGTGTGTCCTCTCCTCTCCAGCCTCTGTTTCTGAGCCGGCTGCCGCCTCGCGACCTCGGTGCTGGCGTTGGATGCGCTCTGGGCATCAGAGCTCGGCGGGGTGGCCTTGCCTGACGAGTCTGACATGCCCGTGTTGGACTGTTCCTGGGCATTGTCGCCAAAGTTGATCTCGTCAGACTGTAGAAAGGCGCTATAGTCGATATAGGGCTGGCCGTTGAACGACAGCATCTCCGGGGTGAACTCCTGGGACATGTCCATGGTGGTCGGTCAGAGAGGAACTGTGGCTGAAGCTATCGCAGCTCTGACAAGCTGTCTAGGTGGACAAGAGAGGGGGGGGTTTCAAGTATATCTCGAGAGAGTTTGTTTCGCTATCAGTCGCCCTTGTCGTTGCTTCTTTACTCCCGTCGACTGACAAGTTTAAAGAGGCCAGGTTTTAGATGGGCGAGAGTTTGAAGATGGACACACAAAGAGGACTTCCCAGTGCCGAGACAGAAGAACATGGCACCATGAGCGAATCAGGATATCGCGTCGTCACGTGTGGGAGCCCAGTTTGACGATCCCCTCAGGGCATGCAAGACAGAACGTCTAGTGGTGGCTTAGCAGTTTGAATTTCCGCCCAGCTGCGGTTGCCTCTCGTTGATAAGGTAGTAGTTTAATTGAATTGAGTGCTCCCATCGCCGTCAAACCTGGTCAAGTCATGGCTCGGTGACAGTGGTGGCAGTGGCAGTGTTGAGCGGGCTGGCGGGTCATCAATCCGCCGCTTCTCGCCGCATCATTCCCTTTTAGGGAGTTCTGGTCTTGGCGAGCTTGGTCTGTGGACTAACCTTAACCCGACGATAGGTGTTCGGTCAGTCTGAATAGCCCGTAGTGTGGGTGGACGAGCAGGCAGCATTATAACAAGAGTCCAATAACGCTTCAAGGTGACATTGGATGGAATTCCAATCTGAACTCCGCCCTGGACGGAGTAAAGTGCAACCTGAATTGTGCCGTGCCGTGCCGTTTGGTCCTTGCTGCGAGTTGTCGTCGGTGGCTGAGCAGCCTGTCGTTCGGTCGGCACAATTCTGCGAGGACGTTGACAACTCTTCTTTTCGCTCAACATGCTCTTTTGCCGTTAGAATGCCTCCGCCGTTAAAATGTTTCCAAAAACGGCCTCTTTAACATCTGATGTCATGGGCTGTCAGGCGTTCAACACCCTCTCTCTTACTGGCTCCGATCGTCTCAACTGTGAAACAAACAAGCGCGCGCCTGGGGTCTTCCCCCCAAAGTCAACCGTCACGGGCGCTTCAGTTCCATCCAATTTCCATTCAAAGTCCGGCGCTTGGATTTTCCAACGATCCCCGCGTCGATCATGAACCGTTGGTCCCCAATCTAAACTTAGCAGCCATGGCGGTTGATCAAACAGCTGATTCTCTTTTTTTTGTTCTCCTTTTGTCGAGTTGAGACGGGGTCGTGACCTAAAGAGCTATTGTCAGCTGCCTCTCTTGGTCTTGCTTTACAAGTCCATGCTAGCGCCAGCGTCTGTACACCCTCAAGTGAGGAACCGGCGCCAAGAAGACTTCTGAATCAGAATGACGAAGCCAAAGTGCCGCAAACGGAAGATGGCTGTCTCATGGCCACCATCACCAACCCCCTTGTCGTTCTGGACCAAAAAAAACTCCGAGTTGCGATCTAGACACACTTACCCTACGGCACATGACCCGAACCATGGACTCATTACCGCCCAGGACAAATGGGACAGCCTCTGTTTTCGGATTTGCTGTTCTCTAGTCTAGAGACCATTCTTCGAGGACTAACACAATAACAACGCACGTGGTTGTGGTCTGTTCAGAGTATCAGACTGATCTATGGCTCGAGAAGGTCTGTGGTACGCTCTGACCCGAGGTGCCTTGCACAGATTGTCATATGGTATGACCAATGATTCAAGTAAGCATCTGCAAGTAAGTTTGAAACACTGGGGGGCGAATAGAAACGTGCCACTGCCCGCACTCAACGGCACGGAATGCAGATAACCTTGTGCTGACATACACACGGGTAGGTAGGTCAAGCAGTGATGCTCAACCGTCCGTGATATCAACAAAACCTGATAGCATTGTGCCTCATCGAATCCACCACATCATTGAGGTAACCAACACCCACCATACAGGCCCAATGCGAGATTCCAGGTCCGATGGCGCTATATGGTGCTGACATATGATCATCCAAGCCGGGTTGGACCCCATATCCCCGTGCCAGCATGAATCCGGTCTGACGAGGCAACCAGGGCACCCAGATTGTAATTACGGCCTCACCGTTCACACAGCCGGCCATCCAGGATCCGAGACGGTATCTCTCTGCAGGGCAGCACGTGTGGCCCTGAATCAACGGAGCCAGGTGGTCAAATCTCACAGGAGTGCAATGCTGGCTGGCACAGACCTCAACGTTGTCAAGACGTGAACTGCACTAGGACCCGGCACCAGATGAACGCTGATTGCACCACGTAAGCACCTCTGCAACCATGCGCATTGCCAAGAAGGGGGAGGAGAGGAGAGAGACCAGGCCGGGACGGGACAGACCAGCCGGTTTCTTTGACCTGCCAGTCAGTGTCAGTGCTTGACCAATTGCTACCATCTGATCTCAAGAAGCTTTGTTGCATCTCCCACAAAGACAAACACACACACAAAGAGGGTTTTGCAGATACATGCCAGAGATAGATCACGGCAGTCACATTGTCCTCGTGGCATGGTAGGATAACTGTGGAGAGCAAGAGACCTTCGATCCCACCTTTGCATTCCTTTCGGAGGCCAAGCTTTTTTTCCCAAAGCGTTCTTTCATCTTGCCCATCACGACGGGGAAATCAGCAGAATCCGATCCGGCACCCCGGTTAGACTGACAACTTTGACTTGACAGGGGAGAGGGGGAAGGGACGCGCGGAACAGCTGGGAAGAGGGCTCCTTGGCGGGCGGGAGTAATTTCGGTTGCTGTTTCACATGGCGGATGCTAAGCAAGAATCGGAATAGTAGCCGACGTGGCCCTTGGACGTGGTTCCCGAGAGGTTGGGATCAGAGAAGAAGCCAAGACTTTTAGTTTCTGTTCCGTTGCGAGTTGTTTGCTTGTGCGTGTGTGTGTGCTTGCTTTGCATCTGGTCTGGTCATGAAAATTTCATCCCGGTGAGAGGTTTTTTTTCTGTTGTCTTGTCTGCGTCCGTCATAGGACGCAAATCGTGCATGTCGTGGTGCGATGCCGTTGGAATGCCCAGGAGCCAGAAGCAAGGTTTATTGACTTTGGCTTGTCGATAGCCTCTGGACGCGCATTGCTCCTGCTCAGATCAGCTTTGCTCAGCTCAGCCCTGGCCAAACCCTTCGCGGTCTTGGCCGATGGATACGACAAAGATCCTCGCCCAGAGCCCGGCCCCGATGGCGTTCTGGAACCCCGGCAGTGCTGGACTGAGTGCCGGGGGTTCACTGTGGTGATTGTCGCGGCCGCTAGATTTTCCCAATAGCGTGTGCACGCAGGTGGAGGATCGCCGAGTCAGGAATCGGGGCAAAAACAATCTTTAGGGATCGGTGAAGCAATCGTTGGCGGTGTCTAGCGATGGGCACTAGAAATCATGCCTTCTTCCGTCGATTGGGCCGCCAGGTCTTTTGTTTCCTCCCACCACCCTCTTTGTTCTTGTTCCTGCAGAAGGGGACCTGCAGTAGGCTCAAAGAAGGGAAGGCGATAAAAATGGCGCTTCCCTGGCCGTCGTTTCAGTTTCGCCCTGGGAAACACGACGTGAGTGGTCGCATCACCGATTCGCCGAGACTGCCACGTTGGCCCATGTTTTCTGGGTCGTGGGTCGAGCAGTTGAGGTTGTTCTCTTTTGAAGTTGGATATTGACCAATCGGAAGCCCTTGGTTCATTGTGTGCCCTTGTCCGGATGGGCCACCCACAAGACGGGCAGGTGTGCGTGCCCCTGGCAGAAAAAGGCTTGACTGCCCTGGCGTTCCTGGCGTTAGCCATCGGGCACCCACCCAGAACCCACTGCAGTTCAGCGCCAGGACCATGGCGTTTGGCCAATGAGAATGCAGAAGTGCACCAAGACTTTAACCTGAACCCGCTAGAGGCGCCCCAAACCCGTCCCCTGCAGTGGAGGCTCTTGGGGGCCCTTGGATGCCACTGCGGGGCATTTCCAAGTCCGGGAGAGACCCTAGCAGTGCTATCGTATAGAAAAGTGACCTGTCTCAGGTGGAAGGAGTAGGTATTCTTTTGCTGTGTTGAAGCTGTCGCGATACAATTCATCCCACCTCACGACATGTACCTTCTCCCCTCCACTGCAACCCTCACGCCTCGGCGAGGAGCCTCCTTGTTCAAAAACCCTCCAGTTCCCCCGTTTCGAATACACTCCCTTCCCCTTTCTCTCCCTCATCGTTTTGTGTTGTTTTCAAGCCTCGACTTTGTCGTTTGCCCTTCCTTATTTTTACGCAGCTCCGCTGTCAGCTCTCTCTCCGCGTCTTTGAAAGACTGCTATCCTCTCTCTTCGGCCGTGCCGACATCTCTCACCCTCGATACTTCGTCGTTCACCGTTGCTGTGTTGAACCCTCATCACGTCTCGTTCTCTTGTGACTGTGATCGAACCCACCAATACACGACTTCGAATATCTGTTTCATTCTTTGATTATCGGCACTGATCACAGCGTCTGACATTCCACGGCATAAGCAAGATACAAGAAAAAGCACATATATCAACCCACCCACACTCATCCTTCACCACCAAACCAACAAACAATCAACCGTCAACATGATTGGAAACAAGCTCACTCTTCTCACTGCCACCGCCGCTCTCCTTGAGCCGGCTCTCGGCCTCAACGTCCACCGTCACCGTCATCAGCACGTTCAGAAGCGTGCTGAGTGGGTCACTGCCACTATCGACGGTCAGGTTGTCTCTTGGGAGAACAACTACTTCGGCCCCGTCTCTCAGGCTCCCGCCGCCGCCGCTCCCGCTGCTGCTGCTACCACTCAGGCCTCTGCCCCCGCCGCCGAGAAGCAGGTTGAGGCTCCCGCCGCTGTCGCTGTTCAGCCTACTACCCTCGCCCAGGTCGCCAAGCCTGCCAAGGTCTCCAAGGTTGCCTCCAAGGCCGTCTTCAAGGAGGAGGCTCAAGCTGCCGCTACCACCACCACTGCTGCCGCCGCCGCTACTTCCAAGGTCACCACCAAGACCACTTCTTCTTCCAGCAGTGGCTCTGTTGGCTTCTCCCACAAGCGTGGTCTTGCCTACAACGATGTCGACCTGGCCAACACCTTCGCCTCTAGCTGCTCTAACTGTGGCTGGGCTTACAACTGGGGTCCTTCCTCCGGTGGCATCAAGGGCCTGAACTTCATCCCCACTCTCTGGGGTGACGATGACGAGAAGGTCACGAACTTCGAGGCCGGCATCGACGAGTGCCTCTCCAACGGCGCCAAGGCCATCTTCAGCTTCAACGAGCCTGACAACGGTGGTCAGGCCAACATGGAGCCTGCCCGCGCTGCTGCTTCCCACGTCAAGCTCCTCAACGGCTACTCTGGCAAGGCTCTCATTGGTGCTCCTTCCATCAGCAACAGCGGCCTTGATGGTGAGGGTATTGCCTGGCTCAAGAGCTGGGTCTCTGCTTGCGAGTCTGCCGGCTGCAAGTACGACTTCTGCAACGTCCACTGGTACTCCGAGGTTGAGTACGGTGAGACCCTGTTCGAGCACCTCAAGGCTGCCCACGAGACCTGCGGCGGCAAGCCCATCTGGCTGACCGAGTTCGCTCCCACTGGCTCCGACGAGGCTATTGCTAGCTGGCTCGAGGAGGCTATCCCCCGACTGGAGGCCCTCGAGTACCTCGACGCCTACTCCTACTTCATGGTTTCCCAGGGTATGCTCATGACCTCCGCGTCTGAGCTTAGCACCTACGGCAAGGTGTACGCCTCGGCCTAAGCGACCACGGTCCAGGGCGCAAGGCCCCCAAAGTTCGTCTTACTTCTTTGTACACTCGCTAGGGAAATACCCTCAAAACATTCAGCGCGGGCATTTTTGGGAAATTGGTGGAAAACTCGGTCAAGGATGGCGCACGTCGACTTCTTCTGTACATATGTTGGCATCTAAACCACATCGTGGGTGGTGTTATGCCTACTTTATTTACTGGCACTCGGGATTCTAAAAAAGGCTTTTTTTACAAAAAACATGGTCACTTTATTTTTCGTACTCTGAAAAATAAACAAAAAGGGATGCCTGATTTCATATTATAGACGCCATTGCAGTTTGATAGACTTTATTAGCACGCAGATACCCTCTTCGAGCTACGATGACAATGAATAGCGATTTGACTGCTTACACTTCCTGGCTTCCTACTGTTGCAAATGTGACGATTTTGAGAGTGATGCCCACATTCCAATACAGCGTGGCAGTGTAGTTATCCCCGGATGCGGCGTTGTTTCCCGTCGTCGTGATCAGTGTCTGAGACGGTGGGTGGCACGTACAAGGCTGAACCCGTATGTCTTGTCCTCGTGTCTTGTCCAATGTGAATCATGAACGACACAAAAGAGTCTGAGATTTCGCTTGGCAGACTGACTCAGTGACAGGCGTTCCAGAGCGGTCCCTGTTGAACATCGCATGTTACCCGCCGCCACGATATGCCATGTCCGCATTCCTGTCAACGTGACGACTTGTGGCTGGGCTGAAGCTTAGGATCGTGAATCTTCGTTAACATTGGTTGGGTATATACTGTGACTTGGCAACACTCAAGTCCCTTCCCCACCACATTGTCTCTCCTCATATTTCATCCTTCGTTCGGGCTGGATGTCTAATAACTCCCCGATGGTATCCAACTATTACATTACTCAAAATCATGTGCCATCTAATGGCCCCGGATGCATCATGGCTTGTAAAACAACTCCTCTAGCTATCCATGCTCCTCTAAGCAAACCATCAACGCCACAAGTAGCATGCCCAAGACCTCCTTCCCCATTTTGCTTTTGAATTCAACATGTTGATTCATCAACCCTCGGATAAAGATTTTGTATGATGGTCGTTATGATGGTGGTTGTGGTGACTGTGGTTGTTGGTACCACCCGTGATGTGTGTTCGAGGAGGTTCGGCAATCTCGACGTGGTTGATGGCGAAGCTTGCTGGTCGTGGTGGATACCCGTATATCGTTTCGTCGTCTTCAAGTCTCATACCATTGCCCTCTTTCCGATCACCCAGCTCGAGTGCGAAGCCACTGCTCGGTTGGCTTTGGCGATGAATGGTGGTCGTGACTACTACGCCGCCGTTGGTTCCCGAGTGGATTTTGGCTAGTTCGGATTCGGGGCTATCAGACGAGGAGCGAGCGGTGGCTGATGCCACAAGCGAGACCTCGGCGTCGGTGCCATGTGGTGAGTTAGGGGCGTGAGGGGTGTGTACGGGGCCGAGAGGGTGCGCCATAGACGGCCGTCTAGCGTGAAGACTTCCATCGACGGCAGCGGCAGAAGTAGGCTGGCTCGAGGAACCGGCACTGTCGCGAGAGGTGACCCATTGGATGACAATGGCAGAGAAAAGGACTAATCCTGTTAGCACTGACCTCCTTGGAAGGTTACCGTATAAACATACTGTCACTATTACAGCACATCAGGCACACCCAACCGGGCTCGCCATCAAGAACCATCAAAACAGTGAGATTGCTATGAGAATTGATGTCAGTATACAGCGCTTGAGAGTAAAGTGTACACATACACAATACTGCTGAGCAATGTACAGCAGGCGCCAACAAAGGTACGAAAGGCAACGTTGCGGAGGCGGGCGTTGGCATTGGTTCTGGGCAGGTTTTTGTAGGAGTAAAGGTCTAGAAACGTTAGAAGGTTGTTTTTCAAACATGGTCTTTTGCACCGCTTACTCTTGAGAGGAATGAGGAAGAGAAAAGTGAGGTAAACGTTGACCACGGCATCAAAGGTGATGAGAGGGATCATGGAGATGCTCTGCATGCCAATAACGCATTCCCCATTGACGATTTTCGCGATACGGCTGAGAAACGGATTGGTTAGTTGTGATAACTCGGCAACCGCCAACCATGAGAACCTACAAGATGAAATTGAGAATGACCACAACGGTATAACCGCCAAGCATGCCAAACATGTTGAACAAGTAAAGTTTCGACTTCATCCTTCGTACCGTTGAACTTCGAATGATGTACTGGTAGTTGTTAGACACGTTCCCCTTCCACGATTTGACTTGTTGCCACTTACTGCTTTCTCGACAAGGAAAACGTAGATGAGCTTCATGGATGTTAGCGGATGATGAGCACCCGAGACACTCCACTCAGGCCAGCTTACAATCTTTGTCGTTACATAGCAAACCAGGCATAGTAAGATAGCTCCGTGGCAGATGTTGTAATTGGTGTTGACGCCAAAGACTTGTTGAAGAATGGCTGTAGCAATGACGAAGAAGTATGAGTCGATGTAGATAGCGAAGACGACTGTTGATGTTGGTCAGTATGAGTCCTTTTCCCATCCCGATGCCAAACTGATGACCATGATGGACTCACTCCACATAACAAAGGGTAACCTTCGCCATGACTTGACAGCCAGGAATCGTTGAGCTGTTTCTGTATGTTAGTCTTCCGGTATTGATAATGTGGCGACCAAGGACTGACAGAGAAAGGCCGACAAGGCGGTGATAGCGGCGAGAGTGACGATAATCGACATGACATCGCCGCCTATGGGCACCTTCTTGGGCACATGGGGCTCGCGAGGCCCTAACGATGGAGTCGGAGCCATGTTGGACGTTGTTGAGGGATAGGGTCTGAAAAACCAAGGTCCAGCACGATACTCGACAGAGGCGGAAACACGTAGTTACCGCATGGGCTGGGTAGGTGTGATATTAATAGGAAGGGCAAAGAGGGTTTCTCAGAATTCCTTGAAGGCGACCCGGCCGAGAAGTGGGAGCTTCCGAGCTGTGCCAAGCAATTCCGGGAAGAGTTGACAAGAATGGAGAGGATGGAGATCGGAGCAACGGGGATGGGGCAAGAGAAGTAACCAAGAGGCCAAAGTATAAAAAGGTGGCGACTAAGGGAATAGAACAGGATGTTAAGTGTGCGAGAGAGGACTGTGTACTGGGACTCCAGAGGGCAACCCGTAGCCTTGGGCCAGATTCTGCACGTACAATGCCTAGACTCTGTGGAGGTTCTCGGCGTGTAACAAAATGGGGCAGAGAAGCAGCCAAGGGACTCAAACGACGCAATGAGGATCAAGCACAGGGTGGCCAAGAGTCGGCGGCAAGGAGAAACAGAGGCTTGAGCAAGAGGGAGAGGCCGATGGGCTCAAGTACGAGGAACCTCAGCAGCGCAGTTTCGTTGGAGGGTGACGTGAATAATAAAGTTGGAGTGGCGCGTGGTTATTTCTTGGGCCACTGATGAAAGTGGACGGGCTGGAGGGGACCACAACGGACGGTGGCAGTCGATCGGGGACAGTGTGGGCACGCCCACGTAGTTGGAATGAGATGGTGGAGGATCCGGGTGGACTCGAGAGAGTTTGTATCGTTGGGCTCGGTCAATGGGCAATTTGTGGTGTTTTGTGGTCCTGGCGGCGATCTTGAAGTAGGTACGTGAATCGAGTTTGATATTGCCAAGTGGTTTAGGTCCGAAGATGGAGAAGCGGATGCAAGGGGAAAACAAGAAGCGAACAAGACGCCAAGCGGGTCAAGGAACGGAAAGAGTCTTATGGATAATAAGTGCGGGTCTGTTCCTGGATATCGAGGGACAAAGAAACCAGAGCCACGGGTCCGGGAGTTATATATCGAGAAATATCTTGGTGTTTTGGAGGGAAACCACAAGGACATCGGTTGGAGCAAGCCGGCCGTGTTTTCTTTTTGAAGATTGCCCCGGGTCTCACTTCTCTCGTCCCGCCCCTCACGGCCCCGACCCCGACGCCGCCTCTTCCATCATTAGATAAAGACCTCCTCCTCCATGTTGATCATCCCGTCCCCCCTCCCGTGCGGCATGGCTTCTGCACATCCTGTAACAGGCCTGATGCGGCAGGTTGGCCGATTCGCAATAACCGGCGAGTAACAGCGTTGCAGAGCATCGGTACAATAACTCAGACTCGAGGCTGGGCGCCACCACCACCACAAGACAGATGCGTTTGACGGTGAATTGGGGTGCAGGAGGCACAAGCCGGCGCACACGGACAGTGGTAGAGTGGGCGGCACAACAGAGTGTACCCGGTTATCGTCGATCTCAACGCCCCGAGAAATCGCGGGCAGCCTCGGCGGGCAAAGGTGCTTGCATCAAGAGTGTGTGGATGCGCACAAGTGTGAATGCGTGTGTGTGGTGATGAGTGTGTCTGAGTGTCATTGTGCTTGGACAATTCCTAACTTGGTTTGGTGAGGTCTCAGTCTCTCAAGAGTTGAAAGCTTGTGCGTGCAGCTTGTGGGGAGCTCCTTCCCCGCCCATGGATGGGCCCCCACCTTTTGACGGCTCTGTAAGGCAAGCCACGATCTTGGAAGGAAGGCTTGGCAATCCTGGAACAATGCCAGCCAATCAAGTCTACTTGGAGAGACCTATATCGTCACCTTGAAGTGCATACAAGGCAAGTACAATGACAGTCACAAATGATAGAGACATCAGCTACCCTCCCAGTTCCACCGATTTTTCTCAGCTCTCCTCTCGAATATCCCTCAATCTTCATGTCTCTCAATGCTTTCTTTTCTTTGTCTCTTCTTTACAAATACATTCACAACAACATTGCCTCCCAAGAGGAACTAGACCCGGCTAGACCCGGTTAGGATCCACAGTCCGGATGCGATTCTCATCCGCCTCCCAAGACATCGCGACTCGAGTGCTGCAAGCAGCGACGAATCATGGCCCGTTGCGGCGACAAGAGCAATTGAATTCTGGGGCTCATGCGGAGCTTACCGACCCCAGGCTGGGGCTAACATTCACGTGCTCTATCTCTCGGCAACCTGCTCCGCAGAGACTGAGAGTCTCTCCTCCATCATCAACTTGATGTGCAGATGGGATTAGACGCCTCCTGCAGCTACTGTACACAAGATCGAGGGGCGCTCCAATTACACCAGTTGAAGAGATACGGGATGGACCCTTAGGACGCCCGCGCTGTCTCCGAGATGGTTTCCGTCGCCCGTCGTTGTCGTGGTCACTTCTCTGATTGTGTCAGTTGCAAAGGCTTGGCTCATGTACGGGGACTCGTGGACGGGCGTTGTGGCGGAGACTTGGTGTATACCGCCTTTCAGCGGTCACTTGACCCAGGTTTCCACAGTCCACAGCAGCAACATCATGTCCAAGGGACATTTTCAGCTTTGATCGATATTACGATTTTCGTATTCCTCCGAAGCTCTGCACTGTCTGTCAATGGTGGTGTTGGGACCCTTATTCTCGATGCCATGTGCTCGGCCTCATCCCGTCCCCTCCAACGTTTCTATTTCGCCTCACAGCCATCTGTTACAATGCCCGTCATAGCACGCATGAGAATATCTCAGCGACAACGCACAGCATCACCTCTGGACACTCGGCCAACCAGACGACAACAGGTTTATGCCCATGGGGGAGGAGTCCTACCTTTCGGACTGGCCGTTCCCCACTCACGTCCTGTAGCTCTGAACCTTGAGCCGTCACCGTTGGCCTGGATTTGCCTCCCACTTGGAATAAACACCACGCTAGCACCCACTAGCACAAGGGAACATGATCCGCTCCCGACGCTGCTGCTTGTGTTGTGTCCCACTGCCAGATCGTCCCGCCTACCGGCTCGACGGTCCTCGAATCTGCCGAAGCCAAGATGGGAAGGAGGAGGACGGTGTAGAGAGAGCTCCGGAAACTCAAGCGCCAACGTCGACTAGCATATGACTCCGTCGACATGTCAGACCTCTCTCTTTGACTGTTCCTCTGGTTGGGGGCAGAGCTACCCAGAAATCCGGTCCTTGGACAAGTAACCATTGGCTCAATCTGCGGAACCACGGATAAGCAGGTTGTGCGATCGTCAATGCGCAGAAGCTTGACGGCGTCCATGGTTCGTCAAGATGGGTTCCTTGTGTCGGAGGGCTACGTCGAGGCATGTCACTGCGCGTCTGCGTGCCGCTGAACGTCAGAGCTCTTGCAGCTCTGGTGAGTGCATCCCTCTCAACTCTCCTCCTCTTTCTCGCCTCCATCAAAGATCCCCTCTCGTGTTTGGACGCCCTCTACTAATCAACTTGCTCCTCTGACGTGCAACTTGCCATCTCGCCCCCAAACTTCCTTCTGGTCTTGTTCCATCCACGTGCATCATGCCCACCCATTCTGCTCTTCCGGAGATCTTGGCGGAGATGCCTGCAGATGACGTCCAAGCCCACTGGTCCAGCAGCTCGCCGTGGCATCGCCAGATTCGTCACCCGTTCTCTCTTCTCACAACCTTCACCGACCAGAAAGCCAGAGCTGCAGCCCTGTCTCACCTCGTCACCACCCCCGGAACCAACGCCCGTTTCCCCCCAAAGCTTACTTGACCGTACCTTGCCCCTGCTTCTCTACTACCGTGACACACGAACACCCAATATCCCGGCAGGCATCTCCAGGAGAGGGCAAGCTCTGAAACAGACCTGCAATGTGACACTCGACGAACGAAGCTGCGTGGAATACAGATCTTAACCTGTGATCCCTAACGCCTCCAGATTCTCTCCGCATCTCCCATACCGACAGCCACAGCGCCATCTTCACCGGCTTACGTACCAGAGGAGTTTTGACAGCCAGCACATCCAAACGGTCAAGCTCTGTAGCATCTCTGAAGGCGCCAAGCCCCAGCTGCACTCTCTCGCCTCGGTAGCTATCGATGATCAGCAGGATATCCGCTTCTTCACTTGTCAAGACCAAAGAAAAAGGCCTCATCTGCAAGCAACCCTGGATACCTTCAACCGTCGTCCCGCACGGTTCCCCTCGACGGAACTTCCGTTGCCTACTCCGAATCGTCTCGCACGAAACTATTGATCGCCGCTGACGGGTGGGAAGCTGTTGGCACGTCGATCACCAAGAAGCCGGTCCTGCACTGGCGCAACCTTTTTTTCCAATCTGCATACGCAATTCCATGCACTATCGCCGATTTTCACCATGGCTGACTCAAGTTGATAGATGATGGACCCTGGTTGGCAAATGTGAGGTTGGGCCCTGGCAGCCCGAATGCGCATCGCTCGAAATGGGTTTGTTGTATCCCCATCATCATTGTGCGCCATGTCACACGCCATTGCCTTTGTTTCCCATGATATTGTACTGACCTTTGGGTTGTCGAGTCAATCTCGGCGTTAACCGCAACGGCACTTTCGATGGCGATGTACCTGATGTCATCCAGGGTCGCCCATATGAGGACGCCGCGTAAGTGTATATCATTCGAGTGATCGTGTATGTATATGCTACACTGTTTGTTTTTCAACCCGGTTTCCAGCTTTGACCGTCAATCATGATGCTTGGGATCGCCACTCGGCCGAGTGTGAACCGTCATTTCGTGTATCCCCTTGTAACGCCGTGCCATGCTTGCCAAATTATCCAATCCAGAATCAAGAGTCTCCCCCCCCCTGCCCATCCCGACGCCGAACCTAAAGTGTTTCTCTGACCCGTGGTTGCTTGCTTGAATATCCCTTCCCCATGGAAACCTGATGCTTCCCGTTTCCATTGTCGATCACCCACGAGCTCATCGACGAGCTGCACGTTCCAGTCACGTTTCTAAGGCGTGGCTATCCGTGGCCACGCGATCAGATCCCCTCACTCGGCACGCTGCATCTCCGAGTGCATCGTGGCCCCTTCCAGGTATCATCCCTGGCTATCACGATCCTCACCGGACTGGGCGCGAGTACGGATGCGGAATCTCTCCTTTAGCTTTGTTGCGAATCGTGCGCTTTGGCCTCGAGATTCGCCATCTACGGCTTCTGTTGTCTGCTGCCGCTCAGCTTCATTCGTCTCCGCCCGCATCTGCCGTAGTGCGTCAATCTGCTCCTCTACCGTCCCCTCTCGAAGCCGGTTAATGTCAAAGATCCGTGATAACCGGTTACGATGGGATGCAAGAGGGGCATCGTTCTCCGCACCCTCGAGAGCAAGCGGCGGGGGTAGTGCACTGGTGTCCCCAGTAGCTTCATTTTGACCTTCGTGGCCCTTGCCGGGGCGTAGATCATAACGGCTATGGAATGGGTCAGCATCTAGGGCCATGGTTCGGAATATTACAAAGGCTCCAACTTACCAGAGCGGGCACGTGCCGGACACGTTGATCAGCCAAGGATCGATGCATGCGGGATGGAACTGATGCTGGCAGGGCAAGACTCTAACGTCTTCGCCAACCTTGAAGTCTTCTGTGCAGATGGAGCACCCCAGATGATCGTCATCCTTGCCTTCGGCATCTTCGGGTGATGATGAGGCTCTAGCCCCGGCCGAGACAGGCTCGTTATCAGCGCCTACTACTGGTGCTGCATCAGATCGCCTAGCCTCACTTAGGCGTGAAGCGGTCCGCTGCGTTGCTCCATCGGTTCCTTCAGTGTGTTCTAGCTCCAGTTCAGGATCCGGTTTTGCTGGTGTTTGATTCCCAAATTTCACAATGGGGATGGTGTCGAGGACAGCTCTGGCAAGTCCCTTGGCCCGACTCTGACGGGGTCGGCCGCCAAGCGCTCCTCGAGGACCATATCTTTCAGGGTATCGATGGGCTCTTATTGCGCCTGTCGCGATGATAGCGAGAAACAGGACAGTGATGAGGCCCGTGATGCTATACAGAACACTCATAGCAACCGCGTTATTGTTCTTGCCCGAGTCCTCGTCTGCCTGGGCATTGTCGTCGGTGGTATTGCCCGTGATGGAAACTCTAACGCTATCACCAGGCTTGGTGCGGTTGAGATAGTTTAGCGCCTGCATAGCCTCTCCACCGTCGGCCATTGACAGGATGCTGGTGTATTCGAGATCACCGGTATGGCTGATCGAACACCAGGTGTAGCTTGTAGAGTAGAGCACGATGGCTCTAATGTGAGGCTTGGTCGTCATCAATTGGTAAAGCATCTTTTCGGGTTGGATGTATGAATCGTCCTTGGGTTCGTCGCAGGATAGATACGCCACATCGGAAGTCTCGTTGATCTTGTTATAGTTGGACTGGTCTGCCGCAATCATGTTGCCGTTGATCCGAATGACCTTGATATTCCTGTCAGTACCATTCTGTATTCAGAGTCGCAGACGACGCTGTCGTCATCGGCATGTCGGTCAGGGTAAATGGCGTACATCAATAACCACGCCGGTTGTATCGTTCAAGCCCAAGTTCGGGGTGAGGGGAATAACGGCGAACTGTAGTCCTGGATTCGTCGACAGGGACAGCTGCATGCCGCGAGGCTTTGCCCATTCGGGAACCTCGCTCTCGGCGGTGGTTGTGACATCTTGCTGGGCGGATACGGCGGTGAGGGTGAGGGCGAGGAAGAGGAATGATAGTTTCCTGGCGATGCCAGGCACCATGAAAGGCCTCATGGTGGGTGATGGGTGGTGTCGGGTCGGGTCGGTGATGTGGAAGTTGAAAATCAACGCAACGGGTGATGGTGGTGGTAGCTGAGGATGAGGCTAAAAGCGGGAACCGGGATCTGGGGAGTGAGGCGACTTCGGAAGTTGAGGAATGGACCAGGATACAGGCGGGAAAGGTCAGGTAGAAGGAACACGACCTGTTAGATGGCCAGAGACGGCATCTCGATGGGGGGAGGAAGAGAGCGCAACTGGCTCTGGCGTTTGGCAGTTCGCGGTGGGCGATGTTTGCGCGTCTGGTCGTCGGGCGTGGGAAGATGCAGATGCAGATGGGAGAGAGAATTCGCCCTGGAGATGGATACCCCAACCGTCGTCACTCACTCACGTTCACACACACACTCCATCCTTTCAAACAATCTTCCCGTGATGGGCATGGCTGGTTCCAAGTTGCGGGCGCTGACGGAGGGTCCGGGAGGGCAAAGGCTCCGCTCCGACTTGCAGTCCGTCACGAGCCAGCCAGTCGCAGCGAGAGGACAGTCGCGGTACGAACCAACCTTGGAAGGACGTGCCAGCGAAGGCGACGCACTGGACTCTTGGCGCACAGCGAAGCCTCTCGCCTCGACCACCTGCCAAGCCTAGACTTTAAATCACTATTGAGACTATTGAAGAGGTTGTTTTTGTTGTAATTTTTATCATTATTCTTCATTTCTTTTTTAAATAAATTGTCATTTTTATCTCTTTCATCCCATCTCCCTTCTCATTCACCGTCTCTCCCCTCGCCAAGACATTGAAACTCAACCCGAGGAGAAAGCAGGATTCAAAAGTGTCAGCCAAGGTCTGGGCGGATAGTCGGCAGCCAATTGCTCGGGTCGCGTGAGCGCTTGGACTCTGATAGGTACGCAAATGATTGCTAACGCCAAGCCTGGGCTCTGCAACACGAGCTGAGCTACCCTGTACTAGGTCCTGGAAATCCATGACATTGATGAGAAGGACTGGAATTGGTACACTTGTGTGTTTGGTATGCTTGGAGCGGTAGTCTCTTGGCGAATATATTAGATGGGAATGTTGAATTTGCTTGGCGAAGGATAATAGCATCACCAAGTGCGCCTAACCTTGACATGATATGTCTGGAGCAACTCCGAAAAGTCCATCTCGAAAATCCATTTGTGTTAGGGTACAAATTTAGCAACTCCTAGAACAACTAAAAGTCACACACAAATATAATGTTAGTAACTCACTTCTCGGCGTAGATATACAACGAGCCTTCACAATATCCCAACAACGATAAACTGGCAAAACACAGCATATATAAGATATGATTACGCTTTAGGTCGGGCAGTAGCGGGTTAGCAGAATGATCTCAGTTGTTCTCCAATGTCGGCATAAAGAATAGACAACAATGCCGTACTCCTAACATGCTTAATCAGCTCTAGATCTACCCTCCGCTTCATACCAGCTGACTGCAAGCCCCGGCCTGACACTGAGTGGTTATACGGCCACTGTCGTCTTGAAAAGCACCAGGTGCCTCTTCCGCCAACGCGGATGTGAACAATGACTGGCATTGGCCTACCAAGTAGTTGTATCCTAAGATGGACTAACGGCTGCATCTACACTCTAGGCGGGGACTGAATCGATGACCGGTTCGTCTCTGTGTCGCCATGTCGTAGGTCACATGGAAAACTTATAAATGACAACAAAGGGAGCTGTGATAGAGTTGCAATCCTCCATACTCTCGGACACGGAACTCCTCCACCGACTCTATAAGAGAACAGAGTCAATATAGTCTCTAAATTTAGTTATTGTGTTACCGATTAACTCGACACTAGCTGGGAAAGGCACATTGTCCAACAATATGCCTTCAATGTCAAACAGTTGAACCCCGAGGAAACCACAGAGACCGGCACAGCGGGTGGCCGAGCAGCCCCAAGATGTCTGGTAAGCCTCAACGCCCATCACCAGCATGATGAATGGCGTTGATTGATCTCAATCTTAGGTCCATGATTAACAATGCTGCCGCACAGTCACCCGTAAGAACATGAAGCACTCTTGATGTTATTCTCCTTGGCTGAACCTTTCTTTCTTAGGCCCAACCTGCCATCAACATGGGACAGGGCTTCTTGTAGGTTACCCCATGCCATCGAAACCCAGTTATGAGGCCTGGCTAACTCGAGTCGCTAGCGGCTATAACCCCCCCCCCCCCCCGAATTCATATTGAATGCCGCCAAGAATGCCCTTGATAAAGTCGATGCCAACCAATACTCCCCAGCCAAGGGCCGACAAAGCTTCAGAAACGCACTCGCCTCGCACTACCTACTCCAAGAGCCTAAAGCGAGAGCTCAACCCAGACACCGAGGGTGGTCATAACCATTGGCGCAAACGAAGGCATACTCAGTGCCCTTATGGGCATTCGTCGAAGATGGGGATAAAGTTAATTGTCTTTTGAACCATACTTTGATCAGTATATCAGCAATATCCGCATGGCTGGCGGTGTCGTCCGATACGTGCCCCTGAGCCCTCCAGCAGATGGAGACACGGCGATCTCGTCTTCAGGGGATTGGACGCTGGATATGGAGAAGTTGAAGAGTACATTTAACTCGAAAATGCGGATGCTAGTGCTCAACTCTCCCCACAATCCCGTGGGAAAGGTCTTTTCGACCGAAGAGCTGAGTGCCATTGGCAAACTGTGTGTCAAGTACAACACCATCATCATCGCTGACGATGTCTACTACAGATTGACGTATATTCCCGCGAAGCGCATGGCCACGCTCTCTCCCGAGATTCGGAACCTCATCCTCACTGTTGGTTCTGCGGGCAAGACATTTTTACGCCACGGGTTGGAGGATTGGATTCCTCATCGGCCCTGAGCATTTAGCCAAGTACGTCGCTGCTGCACACATGCGGATCTGCTACTCGAGTCCGAGCCCGTTACAAAGAAGCCTGTGCATCGGGTTACCAGTTGGCCCAGGAGATGGGATTCTGGGACAAGTCGCGGGAGGAGATGCAAGGCAAGATCAACCGTTTCGTCCAAGTTCTCGAAGAGTTGGGTCTACCATATACAGACCCACAGGGCGGCTACTTTGTTCTCGTAAACTTCTCAAGACTAAAGTTCCCACAAGGTTACGAGTTCTCTAGTAGTGTTGCATCCCGACCAAGGGACTTTAAGCTGAGCTGGTTCCTTGGCCTGGCAGCGACTGTTATCTGTAAGGAGGATAGTGTTCTCGAGGATGCCAGGGAGAGACTAAGAGGGCTGAAGAAGTATCTTGAATAAGTTGTAGTCAAGTTCAGTCTATAATCACTCCTGATATCAATCTTGAGATTAATTCTACTGCCTCGTATGTATGCCTTTCCTCCACTGTGTTAGCATTGGGATATGATGCTATGATGGGTTTGGAAATGTGTTTTTTATCATAGTTTAAGCCGGGATAACCGACATAGCTGATCGTATGCCTTTCCTCTTAGAGAGTGTCATGTTTGAAGTTCTTAGCACCCCTCCCTGATCACAAACGTTGGCAAAGGACGGACAACTCAGGGGCTCGTGAAGAAAAGCCTTCTACTAACTAACTGACTGCCACAGGAGCGACGACTTTCGGCCATGGCGTCGAGAAAAACTAACATCAGTTGAATTCCAGTTCATCACAATAGGGTTGCGCCACACCTCGTGGGTTCCCGTCGTCTAAAATAGCCAGGAAGAGTTAAGAGTTTGAGCTAAACATGACTTTGAGTAGTTGAGAGCCAAGACTTGTCCTCGATACCCCTGGAAGAGTCTAAACTAATGATATTGACTCGTATCGACAGCATGGAGTCTCTTCTTCGAGTCATGGATTGTCATGAGATCTGCCAAGGATGTCAACATCTTTATGTACAACTATTGAAAGTGTAATTATACTTTCTACAAGCGAGAGAGAGCGGAATCTGAAGCAAAGACTACCTCGATGCTATAGACTTGTCCTTGGTTAGGATGGATAGCTGGTTACCTGGGAGTGACAGCATGTGTTGGTGTTGATGCCTAGCAACGAGACATGATCGAACTGACCATGTTTACAACCCCCAACCCAACATAGCCCCTTCACGCCAGCTCACCATCCAGTCCAAAAACATCAACAAACCGATTAGCCGTCCAACACCAGGTTTCCCCTGTTGTCCGTGTGGCTTATACCTCCCAGAGCCTCGGCTCCGACCGAATGACTGCAGCAACAACAAACATCCGCGCCTCGAAATCTGACGGGGGGCTGCAGCAACCGCCCGTCTTTCTACTCAGGTTGAACGGCTGGGGGGGGGGATGAATGGTATGTCATTGCTGCATGATAAATTTTTCCTCGGTCCGCTGTGCATTTTTGCCCCGAGAAAAAAGGGCAAAGGTTCCTGCAAATGAACTGCTGACGATAACTGCATAGCCAACGCAACTCTCTCACACACATACACACTCACACAAATTATCTGACTGTGTCCTGAGTTTTGTGCTGGAAACATCTCGCAGGTAACATGCAAGGCGACACACACACACCAAGAACCCGGGTAACCCCTCCTTTTTTTTGCAAGCCTCCTCCTCGGGTAACCATGCATCTCCCGTTTCCCCAGAGTCTCATCAGCCGGGCGTCCAGTTCCTCGGCAATCAATCCCTGAGACCTTTTTTTTTTCTTCTTCTCTGTCATTTTTACCCCAAATGTTCCCGAAGAAATAATGCAGAGGTGCCC
Source organism: Fusarium oligoseptatum (assembly GCA_003946995.1). Classification (NCBI taxonomy): domain Eukaryota; kingdom Fungi; phylum Ascomycota; class Sordariomycetes; order Hypocreales; family Nectriaceae; genus Fusarium; species Fusarium oligoseptatum. The sequence continues at coordinate 39,992 of NKCK01000115.1, forward strand.
GAAAAGCCTCGTTTCCCGAACCTGGGGTACTTACGCCCGTTGCAGCCAGCGCACTCAACTCGACAACCATAATGCCAAACACGACGGCGTAAATTCGACCAAGACCTACATCCTCCCCATAGACAATTACAAATACCCCAGTGAGGCTTCGCTGTTGTTGAAATAAAGTTGCCCAGGGCCCTTTCCGTCCCCCTGAAGCCGTTGCTGCAAGAATTCACGGATCGGGTATCATGACCCCAGGGTGCTTTACCAAGATGGGAAAAACTTGCAGGAAAAAAAATAGGGACCCCCCGGAAGAATAAAACAAAGGGAGACACTTTAGAAGAATAAACGCACGACAGATCTCTCGCAGGGGGCGAAAGATCTATTTCTATCAAGTCTAGAAGCTCGGGGCATGTGTTTCACAAGGAACGATCCGATGCGTGAAACTTGAGTCCATCGTCTTTGTTTGCGTTGAAGATCGTGGGGTCGAGGCGGTGGTGAGTGGAGCTGAGTTACCATCACCAGTAACTCGGGTCAACAATGTTCGACGACACAGCAAATACATCAAAGCAAGTATTGATAGATAACTCATATCATAGAGATCAACCGGCGTAATTGTCTAGTCTATTTTTTATTGGCTATATCTCGCTCCCCCAACCGTTGACGTGAACTTCATGTAGTCGTACCAAACCTGTTGATGGACGCCGTGCGAACAAGTCTCGCAACGCACAAATGCGAACCAACAAGAACACGGCCTGCAGAGAACATATTGACATGTTCATTCTCCCATGCCTTTTGTGCCACACTGTTTAAATCTCTTCCATGTCCTCCAAATCATCCAGAGCCGGGAAATCGCCAACCTCAACCCTCTCCGGCCTCACAAAGACACCATGCTTCAGCTCTGAAGGCTCACCCCAGTAGCGAGTCCCCCCGATGCCCCCGTCGTTCTTGCCCACGGGCTCATCCAGCTTGACAGCGACCCAGGCACCGAGACCGCCGGGGATCTCCTTGACCTCGCCCACGTACTGGATGACGCCGCGCCGGGTGTCTTCACCGCCCACGCGGCAGCGTCGGCCCACCGCGATCCCGCGCGTGGCAATCTCACGGTCGAGCGCGTCCAGCTTGGCCTGCTCATGACTGGGGGCGCTGGGGTCGAATCGACCCAGTTTCTGGTTCTTCTTCCACGCCAGGACGGAATCCGTCTTCTTCTCGTACTCCTCCTCGGGCATGACATACTTGTCGACGCCCGAGGTGTCGTTCAAGTTGATCCGGGCGGCCGCAGGACGTGTGTCAATCACCTGCCAGGTAAATCCCTGTCAGCCCTATCTTGAACTACTCGCAAAGATGCTGCCATGGCACCATCACGGGCCTTCAGTTGTGTACTGTAGCTAGACGGGGGCTGAGGGATGGGGAACTCGTCAGGTATGTCAGGTCCTTGAGCGCACGCACGCACGCACGTAGCTCAACTCCCACCGCCTCTCTCGCTCTGCCGCACCGCACCGCACCGTCATGGCTCCCTCACCGTCCTCAGCCGCCCACTTCACTTGCACGCCCCCCCTCCACCCCTGGGAGGGCCAGCTCAGCAAAGTGCAGCGCGTTGACCCGGAGTGGAAGCCGTCGGAATCCGAGAGCGGCGGTGATCTTCAACCAAGTCAAGCGGAGCGAGAAATTTTCGGGCATCCAGCGGCTTCTGTAGTTCACGCATGACATCCCATCCCGAAAGCAAAAAGGAAAAAAAAAACAGAGACAGACAGAGGGCGAAGGAGGCTGCAAAGCAAAGAAAGAGAGTGCGGCTGACAAATGAGGGCCGTGCTTTTGACTTACATGAAGTTCGGCATATGGAGCCAAGGGAAAGTTGGACAGGTGGGTGTCGTCCTCGTTAGGCGCCTCGACGGCGATGGCCTCCGCGCCAGCCGTAGGCTTGAGGGAAAGACGCTGGCAAGAAGGCGGGATGCCCGTCACCGTCTCAAGCTTGGTCTTGAGCTGCGAGATGGACCATGATGGTGTAATGCGGCGCTCCGATTGCGCATACTCGGAGATAACAACCAGCGGAACGTCGGCCATGGTTGCTGAGACTGACTCTGACTGACTGACTGACTGATGGATGGACGGATGCTGGATAGGCAGACAATGTGTGACTCTGGCGGTCAGGAGCCCGATTATCGCGAGACGCCTGCGCCGCAAAAAAAATAAAAATAAAAATAAAACAGTACCCGGAACAGACCTGCAAGGTAGGGTCTGGGCTTGCCGGGGCAGATGAGACTAGGGCGGTGCGATGCGATGCGAGACTCGTGTCGTGTGTCTCTCTGGGTTGGTAGCAGATGGAGTTTCCAGGGAGAAAAGGCTGGCAAGAGTTGGAGCCTTAGCCTTGTTGGTGGTTGTTGGATGAGGACAACCAGACTGATCGAGTGTGGTGGGGTTGCGATTATGCAGTCCAGGGTTTTCCAGCAGCAGAGCCCAGCTTAGCTACAAGGCTAAAGGGAAACGTGGAGGCATCATGGGAAAAGAAGCAATTCGACCTCAAATCCGCACAAATGGGGTCGAGACCTCAAGGCTTACGTACGTACGTACAGTGTACAGCACGGCACGGCAGACGCGCGCACGCATCGCATCTTAGGTCTGGCTTATTATGCATCATGTTTTTCCTGGGGGTGAACTCTTGAGGCGTTGTCGATAGCTCCAACATCCTTGGTTATGGAGCATCAAAGACCCAGAAACTAGCGCGAACCGGATTACCCGCATGCTGAACACGTCTCTCAGCCGAGCATGGCGCCTGTTGATAGGCTGAGCTTCAAGTTTGACCTGCCGCCTGTCTTTAGTCCTGTCCTGTCCTTTCCTATCCTGTATTGTCAGCAGCAAAAAGCAACAACAAAAGATTTGTTGCGGCCCCTTGTCGGTTGTTCCCCTTCATCGCGAGCTGCCATCTCAGCCTTGGCGAGGTCCTGAAAACTCGTCGACATCTGTCGTCGGCTGCAATCTCCTGGACATTGTCAGGACCGAATCCTTAGAGGATGCAGTCCCATCCTCGAAGGCCATCTATTGCCACCATCAATCTGCTGCCAGCTGCCGATGCAGGCATGTCGCCCCTCGCCTTGTCTCGCCTCGCCATCGAGCCTTGTTTGACAGCGACCCTTGACCAACTGCCGTTCCCGTTCCTTTTTGCCTGGTTATGAGTGTGGGGAATGATCAACTCTGCATCTCAAGCCACTGACAGAGTTGCATTGATCGCTCGCCATATCTCGGTCGTTTGCTGGGGCCAATTCCAAAGGCCTCATCCCGGCCGCCTCCTCTGTTGCTTGTTGCTTGTTGCCCATGCCCATGTCCTTGCCTCATTCGCCAGCCCATCCGGCAGCAGCAACGGCAGCGCAAACGATCCTTCCTCCGTGCCACAGTGGCTATTTGAAACAGAAAGAGGATGCTTCCATCATAGGATTCCCCTGTCTGATCCGGAAGTCCTGCCGCCAAGGGGTCCCCCGAAACCGACCGAAACGTGGAGAGCCACCTGCTGTACGTATTACACAGATGTCTCGGGAACGTGCTCCGTAACGGGCGGGATGGATCTAGACTAAAGTGTCAAGCCGACTGAAAAACACTCATCCCTGGCAGCACCACGCGTTTGTAATTCTCTGGTTGCCACCAGGTCAAACCCAAGGCCGAGCTGAGTTGTCAGGCCTTGCTTGGTTTTGGTCCTGTTGTCGACTCGTTCGGTTCCGTTTCGTTCGCTGCTGAGGGTCCTCATTCTCTAGTTGCGGCGGCGATGACCTTGTCAAATCCATCCATCTCCCGCCTGTTCGAGCCCGTTCCTTGCATTCCACCCTGCCATATCCGTGTATAGATCAATCCACGCTCCATCAACTCCAGTCCTATACAATCTGATCGCCTTTGACCGGCCCGGTCAAGTTTCACGCCGGCGATTGGTCCGGTTGGCGTTTGTCTGTCTGCCAGCCTGTCCGTCCGTCTCGTCGCGCGCGGACCCGTCCGCCTGGGAGCACGGAAGGGGAACCACCATATCGAAATGCAGCCTCTTGGCGACCGACGCCAGATTTCGCGCATCATGTATGTTGCGCTGGGCATGCCATCAACCATAACTTATTAGTCCGCACATACGCACCTAGTCGTCTGGGAATAGTCGGCCGACGGGGTTCCACCACCGCTGCTGCAAGCTGCCCGTCTGCCCGCCGCTCGCCTCTTTCTGCTGCTCTCCCGCGGTCCCGCAGCGACTCACTTACATGTCATGTCCCCATACCAATGCTGTGCAGCAGTACAGTAGCAGCAGCAATGGCAACCGCTGCTGCATCAATCAAGCCAAGCAGTAACAAGCAGGCACATGCCTGGTGTCACAAGAAAAGGTGGGTGCGCGGCTCGCGGCCGTCGGGAAAACGTGGGTTGGGCGGCAGTCTTGATCATCCTGGTCGGCATCATCCCTGGTCTACCCTCCAGTCCCTTGATTCCCCGGCCCCGGGTCCGGTTCGACCTCTGATGTGATGCCCACGGGCTTTCTTCCATCAACAGAGACACCAGAGGTTGAGTGGGTAGAGACGGGACAACACAGCGCTCCCTCGGCCCCGTTGTTGATGCAACGACGCAATCGCCCTGGTGCAATTCTGGGTCAAGGCATCAACTAACTGTCTCTCCTTTTTGCTCCAGTCGATCGAACCGGTTGCTGCTCGCAGTTGGTTGTCTTAAGCTTATTGCTCAGTAATATAGTGCTTCATGTCGACTATTGCTGCGCATGCCTTCCTAGAGGTTGGATATTCGTTGCGAGAGGGAGCTCAGATCATCTCCATACCAGGTAGGGCTGACGGCGCCTTACGGGAACAAACGCGGTAACAACAAGAACAAGCCTTGGTCGAGATGCCCCATGAGTTGCACTAGGATCTCGTTTCCGACCGGAATAGGAAGCCAAGGCTACTCGTGCAAACAGATGGGGGTTGACGGGATGAAACGCTTGGCCGACATCCTCTGCAGGCCCCTCATGACACGTCACAAACCATTCGCCGGGGGGTTCGCAGCAAGCCCCCAAAGCCAGCGGGGGTTGTTTGGTTTTTTCTTTCTTCTGACCTTTGCTCCTTCGTCTGCCATCGATCTTGCCAACTTGCTTCAAATCAAGGCCGGCCCGGTTGCAACGTGTGTCTGCATGTCTCTGCGCTTTGTCTTAGGGGAGCGACTGTCCGTCTTGTAAGTTGAGCGAATTCCGAATCGCCGGCCAAGGCACAATGCCAGGAACTTATGTGGAAAGCACATGATGTGATTCGGCTCTCATCTCAGTTCGCCCAGTCCAACAACCGACGAATTGCCCATATGTAGTGTGACACAATGTGAGCAACTACTCGTCAGAAGTTACAGTCATCACGCTTCACTGGACCTGTGATATAGGCCCAGGGAACGAGCACGATGCCATCTGATTCGCTTCATCGCTCGGTTGCCTTGTCTGACGTCAAGTGAGATTCTGGCAAAGGAATATCCTCAATGTCATCCGCCTCGGAGGCTTCGATCCCCGAGGTGGCATGGTCTTTCACCGAGGACACTCACCGCTCCATCGGAAACAGGATAGTTGACGGGGAACCGCAGATTGGCTCATGGGAACAGGGTAGGATAAAAGGCAAAATATGTCGAAACCCGCACTCTGTTTTGCTTTGCCCAGAATCCTTCTGACAAAACTGGTTGGCAACGTGGAGCCGCGAGTCCTCGATCTGTGGAGGAATTTTTCCAGCTCGTCAACCTGGGTGTCCAGTGCACTTTAGTGTGCAATCTAACTGACCCCTGTATTCTTGTGAGCACCACTTGAACGGATACCTCAGAGAGCCTTGGATGTGCTTATGAATTCCTCCATAATGCCAACAAGTGACTGCAAAGGGATGTGATAGATTAGGTAATTCTTGAGATGTCACTTCGCAAAGCTCCCTCTCCGGTTGTTCATACCGGCAACGCGGTCAAAGATCGGGGTTCTTTTTGAGGCCTCGGTGATGGGTGTATGCCTATCGGGCGGCGCACTCGCAGCATCAAACATGACGCTCAACGACAGGCTTCCTATGTAGATCCCCACACGCTTGGCGTTGACCGACTTCAGAGTGGCTTGACGTGAGATGGACTCGTGGCAGATTAGAAGATTGCCTGTTGTCAGCCGTTTCTGCTAATGAGGCACCCTGGTCCCCTTGCCTCGACAATGCGACAGATGGTCGTGAATCGGCTCATGACGTCGCTGGCAGAAATTGCTTTCCTCGGGGAAAGGATATGGGGTACGAAGATATTCCCGGTTCCGAGCAGGGGTTTCGGAGGCTTGCATCACAGCCAACGCAGTCATGGCAAGTACCTTGGTCCTTGGTTGAGGCGGCGGTGACCAAGATGTATTCGTCCTCTCGCCAATATTAGATGTGGGATGGCCAAGATAGACGCAAGTCCCATCTCCGGGACACCCCCGTTCAATCTCTCTCCGTTTACCGACTCCGACTCCGCCTCCGTCCCAAGTCCCCGCAGGAACTTGGCAGCCCATTCCCGCACTCCGCCAATCCAGTCAAGGAGAGAGGAATCCTTGGTATTCCACTGTCAAATGAATTCAGAGATACGGAGCAGCCTTCTGTGCCTTGCTGACTGCGCCTTTCTCTCCAGCCATCTTGTCATTAGTAGAAAGATGGCCCACCCGTGGGTGGACGAAGGCTGGAGGAACGACATACGCACATGCGCCGCAGCTCACTTGACACACGATCCGCAGCTTGGTTCGTCGGGGATGGTTCGTGGGTGGACTTCAAGGCCTGTCCCAACGACATTTGCAATGCCACATCTTTGAATCTCAGAACGTGGGTGGAAGAGATCCAGGTGCCAATGGGGCTCGAGATGCATCATTATAGGACATCCAGTTTTTATCCAACGACGCTCTGACGTGAACCAGGAACTCACCCATAGTCTAGATCGTTCTTCAGGCGTCCATCTATCAAACTGCCCTTCATTGACCGAGGATGAGGGCGTGATGCCAAGAACAGCGCTGGGAGCCGCGACAAACGGATATGGCAAAATCTGGCGACTTTGCTTTGCTCGGGCACCAACAGCCAAATCTGTGTTGGGGCGACCAGCTGGCTCAACGTAGTATCCCGTCATCGACTCTGCTCGACAAATCTCTGCCAAAGAAACCACCGTCTTGGCTCGACTTTGTTGCAGGTTTTACGGGTCTCGGCTTCGACTTCATCCAGCCAAAATGATGGTGTCGACAACCACTCCCCAATGCTGCAGCCTGGAAGAGTATACGCGCCCATCCTCAGCCCTCTACCGGCTTGCGTTGCGATGTGATGCTGAGCCATGCCAGCGAAGCCATGTTCTGTTGCTCCCTCCGTTCCGCCCTGATCCCTGACTGCAGATCCAGCTCGTCCCTCCACCTCATCCTCGCAGTTCGAGGAGGGGCCGGTGAAGCACTCACGCTGGGCGAGTTAGGCCTAAAGGAAACCTCACTTAACCGAAAAGAGGCGAGAGAGTGCCCAAATTAAGATGCAGAAAGAAGCAAAGAAGAAAAATTCTCTTCATCGATGTGGAGGCGGTCACCTTGCCAGCGAGGTGGAAACCCATCCATTCATCCATGCTGGAGATGTCTGGCTGCGGGCGACCATAACGTGGCGTTCTCAGAAGGGCCCGAGGGTCAAGCCCTATCACGGAAGTAGGGCTCGTGAGGTGAGGGGCTGAAGTGGGAGATGCTTCAAGTTCAAGAGAAATTCGAGGAACAATGCCGAAGTCCAATCTTAAAGGGCGCGGGGCGGCGGTTCGCTGCTGTTGCATCATGTAGACAGGGTAGCATCAGCAACGGCTCCCGCTCGACGCCATCTCAATCTTCGGTGTCTCCACTCTTTGGTACACTCCGAGGGCGAGAAGAATGCGCTGAATAAGATCAAGCTTTGGACTGATTACCGACCAACCGGCCGGTTGAGCGCTTGAACGGAAGGCCAAGAGAATTCTTTGCAAGAAGGTCATCGGCCAAGGAAAGTGGGCGGGTGCCAAGCGAGACAACCATGTTGAAGGTTCGGTTCGTATGTAGTTTGTCAGAGGTTTTCGTGGATGGAACCCTGGCTTATCGCCGCAAAGTGCGTTCATAATGTGCAGTCCACATCAACCAGATCGTATGCCTTGCGGTGCTGTGCATGCTTGACCGAGCTTCAGTACGACTTTGAGGGCGGTGCTCGGACTCGACAACGCATAAATAACATCAAGTCGTCGCATGATCCGGGTTCGAGCGACCCATAAGCAACGAGCCATGATCCATGGAGACAGCAAAACTGATCCTCGGTCACTCACGATACCAGCTTTGCCAACCACCAACCCAACACCAGCCGCCCAGGGGGAGCGGGTATTTTGCTGTTTGCCTATCCATCTGCCGCAAGGCCTTCATTCTCTGATGAATCAGTTCTCTGACCGCCAGTTCATCAGCGGAACCAAGCACCGCCCCAGGGTATTCCCGGCAAGCCAACGAATAGCGGAAGCGGCGTGGAGCAAACGAAGAGCCGTGGAGCAACATAGAGCGGAGCATCGTGAAGGCAAGCCCGCAGAATTTTGGCATCAAGCAAAGAGCCTTGTTTGTCGTGAAGTAACGCACCCTCTTGACCTAACTATTCAGGGTTCTCGGCTTAGATAGCGTGCTTGTTTCCAATTCTATAGCCGCGAGGGGGCTGGCTGGCTCAAGCTGGTGAGCTCCGCTTGATGGGCACGGATTGTTGTTTCGGCTGCCCTGTCGACAGCTCGGGCCGGGCCTTCTTGTGTTGGCTCCGAGGTTCCAAGCGCCCAAAGTGAGGACGTCGAGGCCGCCATCGACCTCAAGAACAAAGCCCCAGCCGAACAAAACATCAAACGTGCAAGAGGCGTGTACCTATGTGCAAGTGATCTGTGAGTGTGTCGAGTGTGTCTGGGGCCGGGCAGCGCACAGACGGACGTTAGGCTCGTGCTCCAAGCTCGCGCCGTTATCCAAGTTGGGCAAGGTTCCAGGTGGTGATGAAGAACAAGGTGTGGTGCTCCATACCGAAACCGATGTCAATTGTGCTCTGTCAATCATGGCTGGTTCAATGTTAGTGGTGTTAGTGCCAGTTGCAAGGGGTTTGGCAGATGCCAGCGGGTTAAGCCACTCACGAACGGATGCTGCGCTTGCGCCTCTGCCAACCGCCGCCGCCGCCGCCGTTGTGCGCCGCAATTTCTTGAGGGTTCGTGAGCGGTTTCAAGTGGGAACTCGTCACATTCGATGGAGATGGATGCAGCCTGCGCGAATTCGTTCTAGAGTCTTGCGTGGAATAACGTGGTCATGTAGGGAGTTAGGTGGAATGGAAGGTCAAGGTCGGTACTACGTACCCCCTTGGGCATCTGCCCGTGCCTTCCAAGTTCCATCGTGAGAGCCCAGCGTGAGGCAGGTTGTTTCCGTGTAAGAGGTGCTGTGGTTCAGGGAAGGCAGGTACGGAAGTACATCCGGCCGAGCCCAACCACAACCAACCCATTTGCTCATCCCGACTCAACGCTGTCCATCCTTCCCAGCACCTACCCAGCAGGCCAGCTCCCCGCGGACGATCCCACCCACATCGATCACCGCGCGCTGACGCTGACTGACGCTGACGCTGACGCTGGCTGATCGATTGTTGGCGCCTGTGCCTGGCGGCCTGGCTGGGCTGGGCTAGACTGGCATCTCGCCGGGATGATCAATGCGATGATGCAGTCGTCGGCCCTGGCCTACATGCTATCCCTGCTTCGTTCTCCAAATCGATATCACGATTAGTCTTCTCGTCAAATCTATCAAAGAATGCGAACGAGAGACCCTGGCCTAGCGTACACAGCCTTGTCCCGTCTAGAGCGACCATCGTCTCTGCTTCACAACGCGCAAGCCAACAGCAGCCAGCTGCCAAATCTTCTCCACTGCACATCATGACATCCCTTCTCCACGCTTGCCGCCGGGTGATCTCGTCTCCCGGGGCGTTCCTGGCCCTGCTAGCGCACCTGTACGAGAGATTGGGGTTAAGCCTCTTGTCCCCTTCGCCTCACACCACGCTGTTGCAGAATCGCACCTCCGCATCTCGTTGGGCGTGGTGCCTCTGGGCCAGGGCTTGCCAGTTCGAGGTGGAGATGCCCAATGGCAGCGCCGTTCCCCGCCGCCTGGGGTTCTTGCCCGCTGTTGCGAGCTCCAGCTCAGGAATCGACCAACCTCTGGCGGCGAACTCAAGCCAAGCCTCAGGTCCGACGAGGGTGATCCTGGAACCAGTTGTTTTACAGCGCGTCGTGACTGACTTAGCAACCTGGCTCGAACTAGGCAGTTCGTGCGAACGCCCCTCGGCTGTCGTCGCGCTGGAGCGTGCCGGAATGGAGTAGCCCCAATCCAACGGTCTCCGAGTCACAATCAACAAGTCGCATGCGCGCTATTATTTGGCGCGGTCGCTCTCTCAGCAGCTCCCACCTTGACCTTGCCGGGAGCCCGAGATGTGAGCATCAATCGCGACTGGGGGCGTAAGGCGCGTATACTTCCCTCTTACATCCCAGACGTCCCTGAAATAAAGATGAGTCGCGAGCCGTGGGTCTGAGCCAAGGACTGATACGATTCGAGCCTTGAAAGCTGAGACGTTTTCGCCTCAAGTGGCTCAATACACGGAAGGCCTCACGGCATCGAACTACTACGTAGAGCAGCCAGTTCGCAAGTCGGTCAGGCTGACGGCAAGCCAGCTTCGCCATGCCCGGAGGATGGATCGCCTGGTCAAGCCCGTATTGACGAGTCTTTATGCAATGCTTCGTGGCATTGCCTCAACGCCGGATGCTTGAGATTGGATGCTGGCTGGGAACCGGCGGCGACCTTGAACGACGCCCATTCATTCCAGCCCATTGTCTCCCTCGCCTCGACACCTCGAGGTGCTCGAGGCCTGCATAGTCCTCCACATCCCACGCGCGCAAGCTCTCTCTGGATTCCTGCCTGCATAGACCCCTCGAGCCTTGAGAACCTGTCCTCGCTGCCCCAGCTGTCAAAAGACGAGGATGAAGAAAAAAACCGGAGCCGGGAAGCAGATGGTCCCCCATGCGAAGATCGCATCGCTCAACCTAGACCAGAGGGCGTCCATGATGAGTTGGTATGGAACCTGGACAAGGGGGGTGTGCGGCGGCCTCGACCCTAGTCTCAAAGACCACGATAGACGCCAACGCCCCCTCAAGGCCAAGCAAGGCAGGGCAAGACCGCGGCTGTACGAGGCGATGAGGTACAAAGCGTTGCGGTGTACGCCGTCGCACAGCAGTACCTGCCTACATGCTCACACACAAAAAGTTGGACATGGTTGTTGGTTGCTGCCATGGATGGTATTGACAGGTGCCAAACTAGCTGTCTCCTGGCAATTTTTGGACCTGTACCTTGGGCAATGCTGAGGCCATAGTCGCATGGCGGTTGGTCGATAAGCTGAGGTGTTTGGGGCGAACAAAGATCATCGGGAATCTGGCCGAGACTCACAAAGGCGAGACTCGGGCAAGTCGGGATAACCTCTGTTGGAGCAGGGCCAAGCCATTGGGCATTCATTCGCGCTGGCGGCCGTGTCGCATCGCTCTTGAGCGCGTCGTTTCTTTTTCCTATACGCATCACATTTTTCACCCATCCATCCTTCGCTATCACGGGAAATTTTTCACCTGCTTCCCTCTCGCTCAGTGGGAGATCCATGGAGACATGGAGCCTACCTAGGTAGGCAAGGCACCACAATCAATGGATGGTAGGCCAGCAGGGCCCTCTCCAGAGTCTCCATCCATCTATCCCCGGCCTGGCCTGTCGATGCCCTCTGCCTTATTGCCAAACAATCGACTCCACCTCCACCCACTCCCACTTCTTCTTCATCCTATTGTCACTCCTGACACGCCTCTCTCTGTGGCATCCCCGGCCCCCAAATGCCACACCCCTCCCCCTGTCCATGCTTGCTCATTGACCATGCCGTTCGCTCTCGACAGCTCGTGCTTCGCTGCTGCGCTGCTCTTGTGTTGTTTCCTGACATTATAGCCCGGGCCTCTTGCTAAGACACCATATCTGGGCTTGTCACAGCGCTTTCCGGGGGTCTTGGATGGATTTAATCAGACCCTGGCTTGCGCTTTGCATCGTCGTCTCCCCACACCGTTAAGTCGCTGCCGCCGCCTCCTTTCGACCCGAGAACTTGTTGGACTTCCATCTAAAACCAGTTCTCCCGGGTGAACTTATTTCTTTTTCCTTTGCCCCTCAAGTGCACCCCCTAGCTCCATCTAGCTCCCCATCTAGTTCTGGCTCATCGTGTCTCGACTCCGGCCAAGACCAAGAGAAGCGAGGCAATCCCAGCGTGGGTCCTTTTTCTGCGCATATAGCAGCTCCTCGAGGTCATACTAGTAGGGCTTGACGGAACCCTTGACCGACGTTTTCTCCTTCTTCAAGACAAGACTACACTACCCTCGACGATCTTCCCTTGCCCTCCTAAACATCCTCTGCCCCAAGATCGAACCAGTCTGCTGCCTCCTGGGTCGACAGATAGCTGCCTACGCACAACAAGCCTTGCTTTGGCTTTGCTCACCTCGATTGGCGCACCGCGATTTGCTCTGCCTCACCATATCATCCTGTTCCCGTCCATTGGTTCGGCGCACCCTGGGCATCACCAATCACAGGGGCTCTCACTTCGTCAAGGCCTCGAGCCACGCTTCTTGATCTGAACAGCCATCGCTGCGGCCTCCCGAGACAGTTCTTCTCCTTTTCACATCTTCTGGAGGCAACTGGTACCTGACCGAGCCTAACTGTGCCGACACCTAACCCAGCTGCCCACCACTACGCAGCATTTATTACGACGCGGCTTTCACCTTGACACATCTAATCAGGAACCCTTTATTACCGGAGTGCCTCGGAGCTCCTAGCGTACCCGGCCTTCACGACCATCCTTCTTTGGGTTGACTTGTAACGACAACAGACTTGGAGTTCCGTCAAGCCTTGATAACGGAGCTCCCCCAACAACAACGCCAGGCTTTTCGGAGCCGCCGCAACAGCATAACTTAGACGAACCCAGGAAAGTCGCCGAGCTGGCCCAACTCAAGAGCGAGTCTCCGCTCTGCCTCCTGCGGGCAGAGTTGCCGTCCATCGCGGGTGTGGAGGACCGTCTCTCTCTGGGACGCACTCCGCGATCATATTCCAACGGTCCCCACGCGGGCAGATTGGATTTTCCAGCTGCCACGGTGGATATCGTGTCTCTTCTTAAGGCCCCCGACTCGCACGAGTCTTCTGTCTCTCCTCCTCGCCAAGTCCAGCCAGTTGCTCAACCACCTTCGATCAAGGCCTCAACCGTCCCGCCTCGGCCTGCGCCTGTTGCGCCGCCGCCTGTAGCTCCAACACAGATGCCTGCTGGCAGGCGAAGCATGCCTGCGCACGCCACGGACCAACAGCAGCCCGTCAAGAAGCAGAGCAAGTGGTCGCCGGAAGAAGATGCACTCATCATCGAGCTTCGAGGGAGTGGTATGAAGTGGGAGGACATCTCCAAGCGCCTGCCAGGCCGGAGTGCCATCAGCTGCCGCCTACACTACCAGAACTACCTCGAAAGACGAAGCGAATGGGACGAAGAACGCAAGAACAAGCTTGCCCGGTTGTACGAGAGGTAAGCATGCCACGTCGGATCACTGGATGGAGCGAGCCTACCTCGAGTGGTCCTCGCGTTCCAAGGCAGAGCTAACATGAAGCCAGATTCAAGCCAGAAATGTGGGCCAAGGTTGCGGAAGAGATGGCAGTCCCCTGGCGAGCAGCCGAGGCCATGCACTGGCAACTCGGTGAAGCAGACATGGCTCGACGAGCAGGTGTTATCCCTTTCTCCCTGGCCGCCGTGAACGTCGACAGCAACAACAGCCACCGGAGCTCTCCCTCACGCAGCCACGTCCACTCCCAGTCCCAGGGCAGCATGCCTCGTGACCTCGGAGCTCCTTCGCCTCGAGCAATGTACAGCAGAGCACCTCCGATGCCACCAGTTGCCAGCAGCCGAACCATCGTCCGTCGAGAGTCTATCCCACCGCCGCCTCCTCCTCCGATGCCCATGGGCCCGGACCACCCCAAGGAAGTCCACTACGTGCCAGGACCAGGGCTGGCCCCGATCCAGAACCAACCACCACCTAGGAGTGCGGGTATGCTTCCCGGTGTTGCTGAACTTACTACTGGTGTCAGCCCATACAGCACACCCGCCGGAGTTCCGAATGTGGGATCCATCGCGGCAGCGAGCCAAGGACCTCTCTTCTCTAGCCTCGCCAGTTACTCGATGGAATCTGCTGGATCAAAGCGCCGGGCTTCAAGCCCAGACCGACTTCAACATGAGGCGAACCACCGACGACGCATGGCATAAGACAGTCTAGCCTAGCATGTTCATGTTGACTGACAATGGGACGAGCGGGCGAACTCTGGAGTTGGAATTCTTGATCTTTATCGGCATTTCCTTTGCGGGTTGATTTTGCAAAGGATGGTGTTTTGGTCACTGCGAGCGACGATGGGTTTTACTACGATGGTACGGATAAGAGGAATTGCATGGACTGCATCGGCATGGAATGACATGAGAAGGGATCTCGTCTCTGTCTTCCGGGAGTGTTGTTTCTTGATTTCTTTTTCTTTATTGGATCTGGTTGACAGGAAAGAATGAGTGGTTTTGGGCACAAAGATGAATATTAACTCGACTTACACAACAGCATATCTATGGATGGATGGCATCAACCGACGACGGGATGAGGGGGAATAAGGGAAGGACGACTTGATGCGATGAAAAATCCCGAAAAAAACGTCCGACTTTTTTAAGTTCTTTCTATTCTTTGACTTGTCTTTTTTACTAGCTACGGCCTTGTTTCATTCTGTTCTTTGTGTTTGTTATTTTGTCTGCATGGGTCAGAGGCGTCTCGAGAGGAAGCGAAGGATGAATGGATGGTTGGTTGGAAAGCATATGGGCTCAGGGGGGATCGGCCAGGGGGTGGCCTTTGGAAAAAAGGAGTTGAAAATGCAAGGTTGTTTTTTTATTTGTTGCACAGCACAGCATGTGTCTTGAGTTGAGAGAGAGGTCTTGACGAAGAGGGAGAGGAAGAGCCTGTTGTTTTTATTACATATCTTGATAGATCATGTCGAGGATAGAGGGAGACTAGTGGATATCTTAGTGTTGTACAGTTACTCATGTTACGTATTACCTTTAAAAGAAAGCTCTTGGATGAGAATAATCGAGTCACGGCGGGCTACAGTTCCTACTTTATGCGTGTGTATGGCAAGCATCCGTTTGCGGGAGCGAGCTCGCCTCGGGGAGAAGAATGGGCATCAAGTCGGTGAGTAGGTATCCGAATATCAAACGCCTACGAGTCTACCTTTGTATGGATGCTTGACTCGATCGATTTCCCACTGTAGCACCTCCGGCACTGCGGTGCCCGTCTTAGGCCGCCGGCCGACTACATACCACCCACCAGTTGTCCCTCTCGTAGCCGCTCTCCTCAACCTTGCCCCCAGCCGCCACGACGTCCTCCTCGAGCTCGCCCTCACGGTACAGGTGGTAGTAGCGCTGGTACGTGCCGCCTGGCTCCTCACCCTTTGGCTTGCGCATCACCCACGAGACGAGCCTGTCCTGGTCACTGCCCGTGTCCCACCCGCGGCGGCTCGACGCCTGCTCTAGCGCCCACACGTAGATGAGCACACGGCCGGCCTCGGGGGTCACGCAGTCCAGCAGCGCGGCGACGGCCTCTTGCCGGCGGACGCGGGTGGACATGTGGTGCACAACAGCAATGCAGATGACAAAGTCGGCGGCGGCCCGGCGGTAGGGAAGGGCGAAGCCATCAGCGACGGCTACGTCAACATCCGAGACTCTTGGGTCGTCGTCCTTGCCATCAGCACGAGGCCGCCGCAGCTCGGTCCGGGCGAGCTTGACGAGTGCAGGGCTCCGGTCGGAGCCCAGCAGGTGCACGGCCGGGTTGACTCGCAGGTACTTGCCGTTGCCACAGCCGACGTCAAGGCCGATGCTGCCGGGCGGTTGGGCTTGGAGGAAGCTGGCGACACGAGGCCAGGGCTTGTGGCGGGTAGCTGAGAAGTGCGGCGCGATGGCCTCGTAGACGGCGTGCACGTGGGTTGCCTCGTACGTTTCCGGGGCCTCTGCCGCCTCAGAGGGTGAGAATACCTCTGTTGTTGCTGATGGTTCCTGAGGTTGGGCGCCTTGTTGATGCTGAGAGTTGGGTTGCTCAAGTGGCCCGTCCCCTTGATCGCCAGCCGGCGACGCCGACGAACCACTCGCCATAATTCCTGGGGGAATATCGTAACAGGGGGCCTTGTTTATCAGAAGCCTAGGGGGGGCGTGTGAAAGGTGAAGAACAGCTAGAGTCTGATAATGGTTGTTGGTTGTGTTTGTTAAGATGGGGTTTAATTTCTTGCAACTTACAGCCCTGCGTGTGGTGGTGTATTTTTTTCTCTCTCTTCTTAGCGGAGGTGTGAGTGTGCCCGGCCCGCCGATTAGTGGAGTAAATGGTCTGGAGCGGCTCCGTGTGGCTGACCCAAAGAACATGCATTCTGTTCCATTGAAGATCTGGCCCTGCCCATGATGGAGCGACTCTGCGACAAGGACATTGGTGTAGTTTCATGATTCAAGAGTTCTCAACGGTTAAGGTCTATAGTTGAACCGTGCGAGAGGAGCGGTTATTACAACTTGGTGGTTGGTTGTCGAGTTGAACGATGGACGTTCTACATGGTCAAGGTTCTTCTCTTCTGTTGTGATGAGATGAACAAGAGACATTTGAGTTACAATACCTACAATAAACGTCTGTTCACCCCCTGTTGCATTTGATAATGGATGGTCCCCTTTTTCACGAGGCCCCCCAGTCACGAACACCTCGGATCCGCCTCCGCTCTCAGGCATCCATGATCTTCTTTTTTTTATGGACATGCACTTGTCTTTTTCAGGGTCCCTGGCTCGGGACATGATGATTCTCAAAGCAAGGGGGGGAAGAAGGTAGGGGAGGGGGGGGGGCGATATTAATATCCACTTCCACAATCTCATCTCTCTCTGTCTCTCTTTTTGCTCATCACATCACCATTGGCATCATGTCACCCCATTCATAGGAAGGGGATAAAAGCACGGGGGACGGGGATCTTCAGCCACTCCGCCAGCCATCCATCCATCAAAAATCAACCATGGATGATGGGAAACTCTTCTCCCGTGCTTCTACGCCCGCGCCCCCCTCCACCACGCGCGCGTGCGTGCATCCACACAGACGATGAAACCCCTTCTCTCGAACTTTGAGGCCTGCCTTTTTCTTGACAAGGGGCCTGAGCGATGTGATGTGGGCATGGGTGCTCCCGCTCAGCAAGCAAAGAGATGCACGTCATCTCCGATCCGCCGGGCTGAGACTGGAGCCTCGACTTTTTCGTTCCTCGAAGAAGCCAAGCGAAGCGGACCGTTTTCTCTCTGACTCGCTCGAGAACACTTGCGGAATCGTTCCCCGGTCCGCGGCCACGAGGGAGCCACGCGGACTTTGGGGTCCATGCTTGAGCTCAAAATACAGGGTCAATGCAACGTGGGAATCTACGCACAGGCTTGAAACGAGTAATGAATCAGTAACAACAACAACAACAACACATGGCCGGCCAGCCTTCTTTTTTGCGAGCTACCTAGGAAGGAGGGCGCTTTGATGAACGCATCATGGTCAGATGCCTGCCCTGTCGCTGTTATGTTCTCGAAGAGCCCTTCTTTTCCTTCTAACCCTGTCGACCTAGGTAGACATGGATATCTGACATGAACCATCCATCTCGGTTATCCGCTTGTAGCGCCGGCATAGCCCAACCCCGGGCTGTCTAGCTTGTGCATGCATCTTGTGCAAGGTGCCTGGGTTGTTATTGTTCATGCTGATAACCAAGGTAATACTCAATGCCTCGCTCATTACAGGCTCAATATACTCCATCATTCCAATCTTTTTTACGTTTCGTCATTAAAGCATGGACCTTATAGCTTCCTCTAACTCCTGCCCTTGTTGAGGGGGCTGTTCTCATCAAAGACGTCAGTGGTGATGACTTCGGGATACGTCACGCCGCCCTGCTTAAGAGCGCTCTCCATCGTCTCCATGATGACGATGCTCTCGGACCAAGGAATCGAGGGGCTCTCCTTCTTGCCATCACGTAGGCATCGGGCACACTCGTCGGCCTCCCAGAACATGCCGTGTCCCCAGTTGTTTCGCTTGGGGTCCTGAGGGATTGGGCAGTCGACCACCTCGATCTGGCCGTTGCCGTCCGTCTTGATCACCTTGTACTCTGTCGGCCGGAACGCAGGGCCTGTTACTTGAATCTCGCCCTTGGTTCCCTGGATGCGGATGGCGGGACCACCGGTGTACTTGCCGTCGAGGTCGGTGCTTACACGCAGACTTGTGGTGGCAATGCCCATAGTCTTGTGCTTGGGGAACTGACAGATGATGCTTGTAGTCTCGTCGGCACCGGTGTGGTACTTGTTGATGGCGGCCACAACGTTAGGGGCCTCCTTTTTCGGCCTCTGGCTGGAGGTGGTATAGAGACTGGAAGACCCAGGTCAGAGAGTAGATGCCGAGATCGAGCAGGGCACCGCCAGCGAGGTCAGGGTTGACCATTCGGTGAGAGTCGTCAAAGTCGACCTTGCCGTTACCAAGATCTCGGCCAAACGAGAGATCGGCTGGAAGCTAGTTAGTTATATCTAACCAAGTCATGGCCAAGGTGAGGCTGGCTTACCAAAGGTTCTGTAGACGGTGCCAATGGCGCCCGACTGAATCAGCTCTCGCACCTTGATGCTGAGAGGGAAGTATCGTGTCCAGACGGCCTCCATGAAGAAGACGTTCTTGGCCTTGGCAGCCTCAACCAGCTTCTTGGTCTGAGAAGCGGTCACAGTGAGGGCCTTCTCACAGAGAACATTCTTGCCAGCCTGAATAGCAAGCATGGCATTCTGGAAGTGGTGGCTGTGAGGTGTAGCGACGTAGATGATGTCGACATTGGGGTCGGCGACGAGCTCAGCGTACGAGCCGTAGAGGGCGGCGGATGATGGGCCGTCAATCCTCTTGATAAAGTCGCCGGCTCGGGAAGCTGAGGAGGAAGAGGCGACGGCAACGATCTCGTGGCGTACGTCGGATACATCTCGCGCGGCAGGATCAGTGAGGAGATCCTTGCAAAAGTCTGTCGTCAGGAGTTAGCAAGTTGGCTGTATGTTGGTAAAGCAGTGGTGTAGCTCACGCTCGGCGATTCCACCGGTGGCCAAGATGCCCCATCGAATTGTGTACGGAGTAGAAGCCATTGTTACAAGAGAATGCGATTCACGTTGTTGTTTGTATGAGGAGAAGCAGATGCGGTATCACAGAGGAGGCACGTAAAGTGACGTGAGTGAAGAGGGTCTTATTTATCCTGAAGCTGCAGCTCTGGCGGGGTAACAGAAGGGCTCAATGTCCAGTAGCTTCCCGTTGCTGTGAGGGTGGGTGGAGGAGGGGGGATGTTTCGTTGTGGAGGGACTCGGAATTGCTTCACTGAGCATGTCCGGCCGATGGCGTCGAAACACCCATTTAGGCTAGTATCGCCGGAAAACCAGTCCCGACTTTTTCAGCTTGCTTACCAAATCAACAGAATATTTAACCGGGTTTCGGTGTGACTCAGGTCTTGAAAAGCTGCCAAATCGTGCAATTTACGGGGTTTTCCCCCCTTGGACTGCGTTGTCTGCCCCGCGAAGAACCCCGCGCACGAGCTTCGTCCGAGGTGGGGGTCTTGTTGTACGGGCTTCACTCCGCATCGCCGACGTCATCTTGGGGGGGGAGCGCTTGTTGTTACTAGAAAAAGGTGGGCAGCCCAGCTCAGCTCGCTGTTAGCTTTCCCGAGCTATTTTTTCACTTGGAATTGCCCAAGTTTCATTGTTGAGGTGGAACAAGTGTAGAACAAGCTTTATCCTTTTGAACAACCCTATCTCGGATAGACTGGACATTGACAAGACATGAAAAGCCTTTGTGTTTAAATCCATGACTTGTAATGATCGACTCGGCGTTTAATATGGGGCGTCTTGTGATTAGACATACTATTGGCCACTCATTGTGATTGTGCAACGCCAGCAACCGTATTGGGCTGAGGCTCAAGGTGTTGGGACTAACACTTCTCAACTCTGACAACCTCACTCAGCCTGATACACATATTGAGCCCAGTCCAAACGAACGGAACAGATCTGATAATTGCCATCTGACACTGCCGCCTGAAAATTAGTTTAAACGTTCATTGTACAATGGCCGCCAAGCTAGCAAAGGACCTCAGCCTCAAGGGCTCCTCCTCCACCTTGCCCAAGCTCGTCTACGGTACTGCCTGGAAGAAAGATCGCAGCGCGGATCTTGTCTACACAGCTCTCAAGAATGGATTCAGGGGAGTTGACACGGCTGGGCAGCCCAAGCACTACAATGAAAAGGGAGTGGGCCAAGGTGTGCAGAGAGCCGTTGGCGATGGCATCATAACTCGTGATGCCCTCTTCGTATGTCACTTTCGCTCAAACTTAATAAGAATATAGT
The DNA here is from genome assembly GCA_003946995.1 of Fusarium oligoseptatum. NCBI lineage: Eukaryota > Fungi > Ascomycota > Sordariomycetes > Hypocreales > Nectriaceae > Fusarium > Fusarium oligoseptatum. Next base: position 60,443 of record NKCK01000115.1, read on the forward strand.
CGCTAACGTAGTTTATAGATTCAAACCAAGTTCTCTCCACCAGGAAACCAGGGCGAAGATGCCCCCTATGATCTCAACGCCCCGCTGGTCGACAAGGTCCACCAGTCGGTCCAGTCATCGCTCGCCTTCTTCACCATTGAAGGTCAGGAGCCGTACCTTGACAGTGTACTCCTGCACAGCCCTCTTCAAACCATTGAAGAGACAGTCACTGCATGGAAGACGCTTGAAACCTATGTCCCCCACAAGATCCGTAACCTGGGCATATCCAACACCACCCTTCCCGTTCTCCAGGCTCTCAACGATGTAGCCACCATCAAGCCAAGTGTCGTGCAGAACCGCTTCTATCGAGATACTGGGTATGAAGCAGAACTCCGAGCTTATTGTAGACAGCAAAGCATCGTCTTCCAGTCCTTCTGGACCTTCAGTGCCAACCCACGGCTCGCAGCATCCAAGCCAGTCAAGACAGTTGCTGAAGGGGCAGGAGTCCCTCAAGTGCCAGCATACTACGCCTTGGTTCTTGGTCTCGAAGGGGTCACGATTTTGGATGGAACAACGACTGAAGGTCACATGAAGGATGATCTGGAGGGCATTCCGCAGGTGGCCTCCTGGGCTGAGGGGGATGGTGCAGAAACTTGGGCATCTGCACTGGCAGAATTCAAACAGACTATTGGGGAGGCGTGAGGGCTGTTGGTATTTTCAAACGGATTGAAAACTCTGTAGAGATTCAATAGGAGACCGTAGCATTGAATAAAGTTGAACTCAACCGCATATGAAAAGCTTCATTATAGCACCACAGCAACCAAGGCAACACTATCGTTCATCTTGATGTTCGTAGCAACTTGTTTTTATCCTCCTCAGGCTTTCATCCCGTTCTGATTTAATCTTCCTCTTTTGCACAAGTCCTGAAAGACCCCGTGGTTTTTGTTCATCTCGTGTTCACGAACACCCTGTCGGTCGTCTCGCACTCTGACAGCTGTTGACACTGGCAGACCACCACTGACAATACTTCCAAAAACCGGTATTTGTTTGACCTTAATCCTCCCTTTTCGGTCAATAGAAATCGACCCTATTGTTGCCCGCACAGACTGACCACGCACGTTCGCTGCCCTGGTGCCTTTCCATCCTCACAACATCACTGCATCTCGCACTTCTTCTTCTTCATCTCTGCTTTCTACACCTTCCTCTATCATCTTCATTTCTCGCACGAATCAATACCTGGCATCACACTGCTCTTTGATCATTCGAGAAAGCGAAGATTCCTTGACGTTCATCGTTACCCTTATCATCTCCTCAACATCATCCGCATCAACTCTGAGTTGACTCTGCTTCGACGAGCCCTCGATCGTGATACGCAGCTGCCAACAACCTTCCCTTTGAAGAGAAGCTACTTCTATCCTTCTTTCTACTAATCGAAATGGCTACCGACAACGAAATGACCACCAACAACGATACCGCTGCCGCCCAGGGCAACAACGACCGCCCCAAGAAAATCCGTAAGTCTCTCGCCCGCTTTCACTCATCACAACTATCGCTCACTATTCTTCATAGGAATCAAGTTTTTGCCTCGCGGCTCTCGATCAGGTTCTCAATCATCATCAGCGTCAAGCGCAAAGTCTGCCGCCGAGCTTGAGACCACTGTTGCCGCTTCTATTTTGATGACCATGAAGAACTACCATGTGAACCCGGAGGAACGCTCCCTGACTGTTTCTCCGGTCAGCGCAGCAAACAACTCTTCCTCTTCCCCGGATGACAAGGCCTCCAAAGACCCCTCCCCCAAACAAATCATCCTCTTCCCCCGACGAGAAGACCTCCAAGGACCCTTCCCCAAGCAACACTTCCGGCAAGAAGAAGAAGAAGCCTGCCTCGGCCGCCAAGACCAAGACCTCCAAGCGTCGTAACAGCGACATGACTGCCAACTGGCCCCCGTGCCCATACGACAAGGCCGATCACGTTGGCATCGCCCTCTGGCGCCAGGGTTGCGAGTCTTGCATTCGCCCTGATGGCACCGTCGACGGTCTTGATGTCGCCAACTGGTTGATGACCCGACGTGGTGGTGTCGCCAACCCCTGGACTCGCCTCGAGGAAAACCAGGCCGCTGTCAAGGCCATGGGCCGCCAGCGAATCGACCCTCTCAAGATTCTTCAGCAGCAGGAAGAAGAAGCTAGGGTCGCTCGACTCAAGGAGGAACGCCGTCAGGCCAACAAGCTTCGATACCGCCCACGAGGCCAGATTGCCAAGGAGAAGGCCGAACGTGCCGCCGCCGCCGCTGCTGCTGCTGCCGAGAAGGCTGCCGAGGAGGCCCAAGAGGAGACCTCTGGTGCCAACAAGCGACCTCTGAACGACGAGACCGAGGACGAGAACGAGGAGCCTCAGGCGAAGAAGGCGAAGCTTGATGCCGTCGCCTAGACGCATCTTACAACACATCTAACGACTTATGACTACTGGATGAATAGATTTTCACTGAAGCGATTCGGGATATGACGCACGCTGGATTAGCGATTGGATGCACAGAGGGCTCATTGTTTGTTGTTTACTACAAGTATACCATGTAGCATAGCAAACCTAGGAGTAGCCTTCAGAGTAGCATCAGAATAACATCAAATTGGACAAACCGCCTCTATTTTGTACTGGTGATGTACCATTTTGTAGCTCTATCACCCCTGTAGTCTACTTCGTAACACCGTTTTATTTTACTTGTCCATGTGACGTTCAATTCTCTGTAGATTTGCCAATATCCTTGGCAAAGGTATTGGCTACGATGAAGGGGAAACAAGCCGTCGCCTCCATGTAAACCTAGAGATAACCAGTTAGTTTTTGACGATCAAAAACACCGAAAAGAGCAACAAATTTCTACTAACCTTGACATTATCGGCCCCGATCTTGATTTTACCCCACGAAACAGCCTCATCCGGTCTCGCTCCAGCATCACTACCGTCAAACTCCTGTGCAGTGTTGATGTATACGGCCGACTCAGCGCCATTACGCATCAAGCATGCGTTAGCAATATGATGCTTGACGACGCCGCCACCGAGAATGATCATACCGGCCCGCTTCGCGCGGACAGAGATGGTGTTGATGCGACGAATGTCCTCAACGAGATCGATCTTGAGCTGGAGGGGTGAGGACTTAAATGTATGGAAGTAAAGCATGTCGCCAAGGCTGCCGTCGGTGATGGCAGGGCAGAATACGGGAATGTTGTTCTTGTATGCCCAGTAGTAGACGGATCTCTCATCGTTGATCTCCTTACCCAAACGGTGGATGACCTTGGACGGTGTCCAGTTGATCTCGTCGTCAGTGCCCTTGCTAGCCTCTTGCTCCTCGAGCATCTTATCGAGGATAGGTACAACCCAGTCCTCAAAGGCACAGTAGTTTGCGTTGGGGACCACTAGGTTACCGATGCGGTTGAGGCCCTTCTTGCGGAGCTCGGCGCCAGGGGTGCTGAAAGAGCCAACGTAGGTGTCGCCCAGGCACTTGATAAAGTCCTCTTCGATACCGCCGGCAGTCGTGACGATGGTTGATACGTGATTATGCTCGACAAGCCAGCGGAGGACGCCGCGGAGGCCGGATGAAATGAGGTTGGATGTGTAACCCAGGAAGATGGTGGTTTTGTCACCCGTCTCTGGGTCTCGCCAAGCACGCTGAAGTTATATGAACAGTCAGTCGAAGTCCCCCTTCCATTTTGCCTGTAGCCCTAGAGTGCTATGCATTCTTCTCTCGCAAGACCACAAAAGGTGGAGCTAACCATATCATTGATGATCCTCACGGCCTCGCACATGGACGAAGCCTGGAAACCCATGTGACGCATTCCTTCAAAGAGATCCTCAGCCGTGATGGGGCCCTTGAGCTTGTTGAAATCGAGCTCCTCAACCTTTTGGGCATCCTTGGGCATCTCCTCGGACTTTACTAGGACGGCATCAGTGGCCGCTGCCGGGGGCGCATGATCGTTGGAGGCCATGATGAGTTGAGTGAAGGAAGTTTGTGAGTCGTAATTCGTGAGCCGTGATAGTGAGGATGAACAGACAAGAATAAGAAATCTCTAAAGGAACGTCAAAGTATCGCAGTTGGTTCAAGAGAACGTGACCCGGTTCATAAATGGGTCGTCGGCCGTTTTTCCTTCATTTTTCATGACTCCTCTCCGTCCCGGCTCCGCATACAACCGGCGGGTCCCCACCGGCCGACAGGCCTGCATGGAACAGGCTCGGCGAGACATTTGAGCACTCCCGCTTTAGGACTAGCTTCTCGCGGCAGTTTTGGTTCAGACTTTCCATTTCAAGGCCCCCTAACCCCAGTCTGGGTCCCTCTCGGCTAAGCGCCGCGCGCGACGCTGTCCATTTTGCAGCAGGCGCAGGCTCGGGCTGAGGCTGCGACCCATCTTCAATCTTGCAACCTTCAAAACGCCATTTGCTTGAGCATCTTCCATCCGTCGCCCTGCGTCTTTCATGTCGCTTTCGTCTGCCGTATCGAGCTCAGATACTCGGCTGACGACCTATCGGCGACTTTACCATACGTTTTTAGGTGCTCCGGGATTCCCCTTTTGTGGCTGACGCGCCCTTCTGCGGAGCCGACACGGGCAGCAGCCAGACCCTCGAGGCTTCAAGGTTCCACCAGAGCCTGTCGTGTTCAGAGGCAGAAACACATCTCGACCACGTTTCAACCTTGCCGGCCCGTCTCATCAGCATACTTTGGCCACCTCACCCCTCGTGCCGACTTGTTCTTGGGTGCATGGGCTGGTCATCTATCTTCTGACCTTTTTAATTTGGGTCCCCGCGACCCGGTCGCTGCGTAATGTTTGTGCCCTCGTCGTCTTCGCCTGCATCATCCTACGGCTTTCTTCCTCGACCTCCTCAGCGAAAAGCGTGCCACATCTCGTGCAGATGCCTCGGAGACGCTTTGATGATGCTGGGAATCGGGGCTTCAGCCGTTCATTATCACCCCGACCATTCCATACTAATAATTCTTCTAGGACTTCAAGATACTCCAGGTACGAGCGATCGCGATCGCCACGCGACCGCTCACCCGATCGTTTCGACAGGGCCTCGCAGTACGGTGATGGCGACAGGCGACGCCCTTCCGAGGGTCGCCCCAACAATGGCGGCTTCCCTCCCAATCGCGACTCATTCGGTGACCCTCTGAGAAGGGAGCCTCCTCGTGGCCCCAAAGCTCTAATCGATGCGCCTAGTGGTCCGCGTGGTGGAGGGTTTGGGGGTGATTTCCGAGGAGGCCGCGGCCGTGGTAGAGGACGTGGATGGTCAACGCGAGATGAGAGTAGGGACCGTGGACGAGATCGGGACATGGATTTCCGGGATCGCTACCGTGATGAGAGAAGCCGCGAGCGTGATCGCGACCGCGAAAGGGATAGAGATTGGCGCGATGCTAGGGATTTTAGGTCACGTCGTTCCCCCATTGGCCGTGCGAGGTCACCAAACCGAGATTTCCGGGATCGAGATCGAGATGGACCGCTTGGAGTCGAAGTTGATAGGTCTCGAAGAGGTTCTCGTGATGGCGGGCCTCCTTCAGCAGGATCTTCTTCATCCGACCCTCAGTTTGGCATGTCGCCTTATCCCCGTGGTGGTGGATTTCATCGTGGACGCGGTAGAGGAAGAGGAGACTGGTCCGCAGATCGAGGGAGGGGCAGAGGACCTCCTTACATGGACGACAGAGGGGATCGCTATCCACGAAGTAGGTCTCAAGAGGGCCGCTGGGGTCGAGATCGCGATGAAAGGGACCGCATGGATCGAATGGACCGATACGCTGACCCAGAAACCCGACGCGATATTCGAGATGAACGCGATCCCCGAGACCGTGAACTCTTTCGAAGCAAGTTGGAAGCACGCGCGAATGCTGGTCACGACTCTGGTCCTCCTAGTAAAGATGTTTCGCCACCACCCGTTGCACCTTCAGCTCCCGCTTTTGGTTCCGTTCCGAGTCGCGCTCTGAGTGTGGGCGAGGGCTACGTCCCAGCAAGTGTTGCGGTCAAGGTTCCTCCTACTGCTCCCCGAGCTTTCAACGATCGACCTCCCTCAGCTGGTCATGAACCACCAATGCCCCCAGTTGGGCCGGCCAAGTCGCTTCACGATAGCCCTCCGATCCCGGTTGGACCTCGAGCTCAGCAACCACCACCACCAAGGCCGTCCAGCAAGCAGTGGATCAACCCGAATCTCAAAAAGGCTCCCGACTCCCCAAAGATGATGAGATCCCCGAGCTTTGTCCACCAGCAACGACCACCGCTACGACGCGATAGCTCACAGTATGACCATTATCACGATGACGACAGGCGGCCGCGTAGTAGTGATGCCAAGTCTGACTCTCATTATTCGGCCATAGACAACCGAGCACGATCAAATTACAGCGCGGAACCAGGAGAGATTACGGTCCGGTCCGAGCGAGAGTCCCAATCTGCGAGAGCTTCGATGGACAGGGATGCTCGGCCTACTAATGCTCCTAGTGCTCCCAGGGATTCTCATCGTGGTGGACCTATTCCATCGCCGACAACCGACAGTGTTCCCAGGTTCGGTCAACCTCTCGAGCAGCGCATGAGAGAGTCGAGAGAACCGCCCAAGCAAGCACCCAAGCGAAAGCACAAGCTTCCTGTTGTTCCAGTTGTGAGATTCGCGCTGCCACCGAAGACAGCACCCCCTGAGCAAAACTCCGAATCCGACGATGATGAAGACATGGCGGACTATTTCGCTATGGAGATTGCAAAGACCGAGGCGGAGCTCAGCAAACTAGAGAAGCCCAAGCTTCCCACACAGATCATGGCCCGGTTTGCGGCTTTGTCACATGGAGCAATGGTGAAAATCGTTAGCGAGGGTGAAGGTCTGATGAAGATGGTGGAGGAATTACCAGAGGCAGTGAATCAGCCCGTTGTCGAGCCAGTTGTCGAGAAGATCGAGGAGCCCGCACCCGTCGATCAGCAACCGAGCCAGGATACAGAGATGACTGACGCTGTCGATGCGTCAAAGGCTACTCCAGAACCACCAACACAGCTAGATCATGAGCCTGAAGCCCCTGCCAGCATGGAAAAGCTCGAAGAACCGCCTGTGGAAACCGTGGATGTTCCCATGGCAGAGAGCGAGCCCACACCCGTGGCGCCTGAACCTGTCAAGGAGCCCAATGAAAAAGCCCATCGAAAAACCTAGCGAAAAAGCCGATCGAGCAACTGGATGAAAAGCCGAGCGAAATGGCCATTGAGGAGGAACCTGTCGAGCAGCCTGTCGAGAAACCTGTCGAGAAACCCGACGAGATGGTCATCGAGAAGACGACTGAGGAAACCACCGCAGATGCTGTCGAGAAATCAGTCGAAAAGCCGACTGAAGAGCCTCAAGAAGAGCCCCCCAAACAGCCCGTAAAGGAACCCACGCCGGTTGAGCCCGAGCCCGAGCCTGAAGTTCAACCCGAACCCCAACCTGAACCTGAACCTGAACCTGAACCGAAGATGGAAGACACCGCCAAACCAACTGTCGAAGTGGCTCCAGCAGCTCCTGAGACAGCCCTGCCTACTGTGGAAGAAACGCCGAAGGAGGACGAGGCCACCAAACCGGCTGAGGTGCCGGTCCCTGAACCCCAGAAGCCGAGCGAGACCCCCCGCGAGGAACCGGTTGAGGCAACAGTCGAGAAGTCAATGGATATCCAGCCAAGTGAGCCTCCTACCGAGAAGGCGGTCGAGGCTCAACTCCAAAAACCGAGCGATGAGGTCACAGAAAAACCCAGCGAAGCACCCATCGAGGCACCCATCGAAGCACCCCTTGAAGGCCTTATCGAGAAGCCCGAGGCAACTTCTACCGAGCATCTAGCACCTGAACCTATGTCTATTGCCGTTCCCTCTCCTAATGCTGTTCTTCAAACAACTGAGACGGGATCGAAGCCTCCTAGCACACCTTCCCAAGTTGACGACGACGAGACAGAGTCTGAGGATGATTCATTCATGAATGTCAGCGCTATCCGACAGTCTATGACCACACCTCCGATTGACAGCCTTCCCGACTTTGGCTGCCAGCCGTGGCATGAAGACAGGGAATTCATGCGCAGTTTGGATTCGGACCCTGGCATCTATGATTTCGTCATGGAACACTTGGATAGACTGCACCTGGAAAAGACTGCCGAACAAGAACGCGACCGCAAGATCTACGCTGAAAATTACGTGCGGTATCTAGATTTCACGACATCGAATGACCCAGCCGCGGTGAAGAGTCGGGGAAAATTCTCCACATCGACGGCAGAGGCAACTGGCGCGGTGACTCCGGAGCCCAAGCACGAGGGCAGCGGCCGTGGTCGTCGTTTTGCAACCGAACGAGACCTAGAGCGGGTTCTCCAGGCATCTATGAGAGAGGACGAGGAGAGAAAGGAACGGGAGCTCCGCATGCAGCAGGAAAAATATCGTACCGATAAGGACGCCGTTATACCTGATATGATCTGGACTCAAGAGGAGAAGGACAACATCAAATACCTTGACCATTCCGGTTTCACTCCTGTCGACAGGCTCGTGGCAGCATGGCGCGTACTTCCGCCTGTCAACAACTTTTCCGAAGAGGAGGCCGGTCTATTTGAGAAGCGATACTTGGAAGCACCAAAGCAATGGGGCAGAGTCGCGGATGGTATCCCCCATCGCGACTTTTCCGCTTGTATCCAGTATTACTACATGAACAAGAAGGACCTGAATCTGAAGGAGAAGCTCAAGAAGCAACCTAGGAGACGCAAGAAGGGTGGCCGAGGCAAGCAGCGATCTAGTGCACTGGTGTCTGAACTCGGCAACGGCGAAGGCGAAACGGAAGAGAACCACGAGACTGGAGAAAAATGGAGAGCGAAGACGACCAAGACGAGCGGCTGCACCGACATGGGGCTTCGAACAACCGGCTGTGGACACAGACAACTCGACACCCTCTGCCACGCCTGGCAGACGTGGAGCGTCAGCTAAGGGCGACCATCCAGAGAAGGTGGATGGGAGGAAGCGTGGACGCAAAGCTAAGGACAAAGATGCGAAAGCGCTCAAGACGAACCAAACGCTGGCTGCAGCTCCGGCTCCCGGAAAGGGCCGCTCAAGGTCCAACTCGAGGGCCCTCAATACGGAGACACAACCGCCTCCACCAGCCGAGGTTCATCGGCTCCCAACTCAGTTCGAGCAACAACCGTCAGGTATACAGCCACCATTCCCTGTTCAACAGCAGCCGCCTATGCCGGTCATGGATCGGCCTCAGCCTATTACTGCCTCTTCTTCCATCTCGGAGGTTATGGCAGCTCCTTCGCTTCGGCCGGAACCTCCACCCCAGCCAGCCATCACAACATTCAACCTTACCCAGCCTCAGCCAGAGCGTAAGGCGCCGACCCAAGCATCGAGTTACTGGAGTGTGTCTGAATCTAATGACTTCCCACACCTACTGCGCTCATTTGGATCCGACTGGACTGGGATCGCGGCCCACATGGGGTCCAAGACCGCTGTTATGGTAAGTTCCCACATGTTTGAGTCACACTTGTTGATGTGAACTAATATTTCAAATAGGTCAAAAACTACTTTGTCCGCCAGAAGGATCAAGGCAAGGCTGAATGGGAGACGATTGTTCAAGACGCCGACAGGAAGAAGGCTCGTGGCGAGAAGTTGCCTGATCCTCCTCAACCATCACAGGGAGGTCGTGGGAGAAGATACGACAACTCGTCTGCCGCGTCTCGACCTCTTGCTGTTGCTCCTGGTATCGAACTTCACAACGAAGCCGCTCAAGCTGCCAAGATGGAGGCGGCTGCCCAGGCTTCTCGAGGCCAGCCGTTCTCCAACTATGGTGTGCCCATCGCTCAAGCTCCTGTACAGCAACCTCTTGTTCAGCCACCAGCCCAGCCCATGGCGATACAACAACATCCTGTTGCCCAGCCTGTCTCTCAGGCAATGTCACCTAGCGCACGACCTCTGCGAGCACCTGTCCGGCAGTTCGGATTTCCCGAGCGAGAGCGTGAACAGGGCCAACGAGTGCCGCTTCCTCCAAAGGCACCATCTGGTCCTCCGGTTGCAGAGCCACGAGAGCGGCCGTTGGCTGCAGCACAGCCGCCTCTACAGCCGGCGCGAACTGATGCCATGTTTGAACAGCAACAACAACAACAACAACAACAACAACAACACAACGCTCAAATTGAGCGGCAGAAGGCGGAAATGCAGCAGATGCGTGAGCGGCAGGAGAGGGAACGAGAAAGAGAAAGAGAACGAGAGAGGGAGAGAGAAATGGTGCGCCAATCGGAGCGGCAGACGTTGCGGGTTAAGCAAGAGCCGGAAGTTGCCCCTCCACCGCACCATTACGAGCAGTTTGGACATGGACATCGACAGCAAGGAAGTCTTGGTGGCCAGCCTCTAGCAAGACCACCGCCACCGCAAGAGCCGGTTCGACCCCCGACGTATGCTCCTCCACCTGTGCAGCAACCGCCACCCCAGCAGCAACCTCCTGCGCAGCCGGTGAGGAATCTGCTTAGCGAGCAGCCGCAGGTCCGGTCTCCTCAGATGGGAACGCCCACCAGTCGGCCAGTGTCGTCACTTCAACATAGGCCGTCAACTGGCTCGCTGCATGAGGGATATAGCTCAGCGACACCCCAGGCAGGGACGCCAACTCCAGCGCCGGCACCTCCACGTCCATCAGAGCCTCGCAAGGGAGGATTCAATATCTCTGCCTTGCTCAATGATGATGATCCTCCGCCGCCGCCCAAGCGCATCAGTGATGTAGCCAACACGCCTATGAGGCCTTCACCTACACCCCCGCCTCCAGCCATGGGCCGCCCTCTTCCTGGACCTGGACCGGGGCCGGTACCGCCTTCACAGTTGCGTCGGGAGCCGGAGCCATATTCACCTTATGGACGAGCACCATCAGGAGGAGCCTCAGCAATGCCTTCACTCAAGCCTACATACACAGATTCACCCCAACCCCAGCACATGGGGGCTTCGAGGGCTTCAATCGGGGTCTCGGTTGATGCTGCCGGGGCTGAGAGAGACTATTACAGGCAAAACCCATATCAGCCAACCTCTCAGAGTGGGACAAACTCGCCTCAGAGTGGTCATCGTTATCCTCCTCCTGGTCCACCCAGCCAGATGTATCAGGGTCAGGGATATCCTACGTCATATGGTGCTGCCCAGCCCCCTCACGCTGCATCGCCGGGTGGACAGTACGCGCTGCATCCGTCAGCTTCTCGCTCGCGAGAGGTTCCTCAGAGTAGTCGTGATGCCGGATGGCCAACGCCAACTCACCAACAGCCACCAGGTAGTCTCCAACAGGCGACAGGGTGGCCATCACAGCCGCCGACCACTTCGCAGCCGCCGCCTTCGCAACAGTCTTGGCCAACACAACATCCAGCATCCAAGCCTCAGACACCTGCTCCATCATGGGCCCCATCACAGCCACCACCGCAACCACCTCATCACATGCCCCTAAGAGACGATGGACGTGGCGGGCCGTACTATGCCTCGGGAGGTGGAATTCCTCCTCAGCAACATCAAATGCAAGGGCGATACCCGCCACCTGGTCGTGGACCGGAGCCAGTGCCACCACCCTCACAGGCGTACCCGCGCTATGCTTCTACCCCAGGCCCTGCTCCGCCGCGAGATCCTAGAGAGATGCCGGGTCGGAGCTACACGCCAGTGTATGACAACCGCGGACCTCCTCCACCAGGAGGCCCCGGCTACCCAGGCCACGAGCAGCAAAATGTACAGATGAGAGATGCCCGAGATCCTCGAGACCCGCGAGACGGACGAGATCCCCGCGATATGATGAGGGGATTGAGGCCACACGAGTATGATAGGCATCCGGACCAGTACCGGAGGTGAAGGACTTGAATAATGTTGAAACATGGGAGAGTTTGGTAGCATGATTATACCAGTAGATATTATCCGCCAACGAGGCGTGATGCGTGTGATATTCGGCGTACAACGAGGGTGGATTGGTTGGTTTGGTGGTCAAGGATCAATCTTGGATTAAGTATGCAGTGTATGCATTTTTTATTTGTAAGCCTAAGGTATTTACTAGACATTGATAACAATTGTTTTATTATTGAATTGACTTGTCATGATTGCTCTACTCTGTTGATGGTGTGTGTCATGAAACTTGGCGTGGAGGAGTTGGACTGGGCATGAGCCGACCCCACTATTTGTTTTTAAGAACCCCGCCAACCCCAGTCGCGCTTTTGATCATGCATACTCCAAACAAAGACGCGATATCCCTTCAACGACGAGACTTTGACGATGGCTTCCAATCCGAGGTCTGCTTCCGCAATGGGCGGACATGAAAAGACGTACTTTGAGCAACAGCGAGAGGCCCTCATTGGCGAGATTGCCATGGTACAACGCACCTGATTCTCTGTTGACATGTGATGAGACTAACGGTCGGTGGCAGAGCTTTGAGCATGTGCTCGCCAACATCAACAAGCTAAACCGATCCCTCGAGGCAGTCATTGCGGTGCGTCCTCCTCTTTTAGAAGTGTGTCACTTTGGAAGTTCATGTAACTGATTTGATTGATTGTTGTAACCAGGTCGGCAACGAATTCTCATCGGTCGAGGCATTGTGGTCACAATTCGAAAACGTCATGGACAAGGAAGGCGAAGGTGAAGGTGATGGAGAAACAAAGCAGAATCAAGAAGACTCTGAGGAAGAGCATGAGGCTAAGAAGCAGCAAGAGGCTTGATGGGAATGGATTTTGTCATGATACCCCTGGATGAGATAGATGATTACAATATGGAATGATTACAGCTAAGATGGTTGCAGAGATGATGATGACAACAAAGACCTATGATCAAGTTAGAGAAGGAGAGTCAGCTTACAAGAGAAGTTATCAAGACGCTGATGTATAATATGGAATGATTACGACTGAGATGGTTGCAATGGTGATGATGACAGGGATTTCACAGCAAAGACATACGATCAAGTTAGAGAGGGAGATTCAGTTCACAAGAGAAGTCATCAAGATGGTAATGTATCAAAAATTCATTCATTCACTCTTTATTGAGTCTTCGATCGAGTAAACCCCTCAAGATCGGTAAATATGCATAGCAAAAAACAATAGCAAAACCCTTTTCCGGGGCGCCTTTTCCCCCTGGCTGCCCTAATCCTGATAAACCGTTCCCTTTCCCTTGCGATACCTTTGCCATAAACCTGGGGGATGAAAAAAACAACAACAACAATGTAAAAACAAAAACCATACTGTGCCCTTTGTACAAAAACCCTGAGTGTCCGTTCGTGCATGTCTAAGATGCCGAAAATGTTGCAGAAAGCAGAAGAGAAAAAAAAAAGCAAGATCGTGATGCAAATGTGAAGACAAAAACAGATGTACCAACCGTTTCCGATGATGCAGTGTTGCATGCCCCGTGTGGTATCGTGACCGAAACTCCTAGTAGAGTATAGATGAGTAGAACTGAGAAGAGATGAAGAAAGAGCTCGCAGTGAAAAAGATGAGTGAAAAAGACAAAGGTTGATTTGGTTGATACCTGTGCTCAAACCGTTTCAGCGAGCAGTGAAATTCGTGTCGTGATGGTGTCGATGTGGAGAGTGGTGATGGTGTCCCTCGAGGGGATCTCTGAGCAAGACTCTCTTTCTCTGATGATGAAGATGAAAGGTGTTTGCGTGTGTGTAGAAGTGAAGGTGAGGAGGTAGTAAAGATCCTATCTGCTGTGCAGTGTGTTCGTGATCTGGTGTCGCCAAGTCGGATCGGAAGAGAGTGGTATCGGAAGCTCATGGTTGCTGTTGTTAAAGGTGACGGTCTGCACTCGTGAGTTGAGGTTGATCGTAACAAGAGATCGTTCAAAAGCAGCTGTTGAGAGCATCCTCGACATACTCAAGGCTGTCACCGGCTACCATCTGTTCGAGAGCCCACTCGAGCTCATTGGGGGTATGGTTACCAAGGCCGATGGCTCGTGCCTCTTCCTGGACTGCATCCACGAGCGCCTTCTCTCGGTGGAGGAGGTCTCTGTAGAGCGCACTCTTGGCCTCACATCGAGCTTTGGCCCCGAATCCTTCCGCGCCAGTGACCTTGATAAGTTGGGAGACCTGTCTGTAGATCTCTTCACGTCGGCGTGCTGCATCGGCGTTACCTTGCGCCTCCAGCTGTCGTACAAGTGCCATGAACCGTTCAAGCTGAACGCTTCGGGCGTTGATTCGCTCTCGGGTTTGCTGTACGTCTCGATCGAGGACCTCTTCGCGCTTGGTGGAATCGGCGAGGAAGTTCGCAAGGTTGTAAAACCTGTCCTTGACCTCGCTGGCGGTGTATCCAGCGATCTCTCGGGCTCGAGGGTGGTACAGTGCCTCGGCCAGCTCATTCTGTGAATCAAGACAGTTAGTTGGGATCCATCGAGGGGAGGGGATTGAGGGAGACTTGCCTGGGTAAAGTCAAAAGACTTGTCATCATCGTCGCCCATGTCGAAGGACTCGCGGGGTGTAATGTTGGATTGGAAAGGGGAGTCAAATGATATCTTGCCCATATGGCGCTTCAGGTTGCCCTGTACCCATTGGTTCACAAAGGTAGGTGATTCATAACCAGTAGTCATCTTGAAGAAATCCGATCCGTGCATACTCTTGAGAGCAGACAGATGGTTTTCGAAACCCTGCAAAGCCCATGTGTTAGCAATCTGATCAAAGGGGGGGGGGGGGGGGGGGGGAGTTTGGGTCAGTTGACAGGAAGCGTCTCTCACTTGACGGATTTCATCAGGTCCAATACTGGGATCTCCCCATTGGCTGGACAAACGGGCCCACGGCTCGAGAGCTCGCTTCTCGTCAGAAAAGTCGTACTGATCGGGCTCAGTCTCATGGCGAGCTTCGTCATGGTTGTATTCTACAAGATGTTAGAAGATGTGCATGTGCTGGGGTCAGGGCATGTACTCACCTGTGACTGAGTAAATGTCATCAGTGACAGAGCCAATTTCATCAGCGACAGAGCAAATGTCAACAGAGACAAATGTTCGGGGTCGGCGGAACTCGAGTGAGCCATTGTTGCCATGGTGAAGTGTTCCGACCATGTTGTGCTCAGATGCTGCATCATGAATAGTCTCGTGGTCGTCATTGACGATGGACTCATGGGTAGAGAGTTGGTGGAATTGATCGTCATCAACAGGGGTGTTAAGGAGATACTGAGCATTCTCATGACTCTGAGGTGAACTGTTGTCAAGTGTTAGCTTCAAGTGACCCAAGTGAATCTCATCCAAGGTGGACTTGCCTCTCAGTAGCGTGGACCGCGTTGTCGCTATCGTCAACAACGGGTGCGGCAGTGATAGCCTTGGTGCCAGCGTAGAAAAGGTGCCGTGTGCTGTTCTGGGTCTTGCGGGATGTGGAAGGACCCGAGAGGGTTTGACGGTTTCGGCGGAGCTCCTTGATCGAGCGAAGAATCAAGTTCTTCTTCGTCTGTCCCTTGACTACCTTGGAAATGACTCTGTTGACCTGGTTCAGGGATAGGGGTTGAGAAAATCGGCCGTGAATGTTGCTGTCGTTGGTGCCCATGTCATTGTTGGCATCGCTAGACGACTCCTGGACGATGTCGCTGGGTGAGTTGCTGTTCGCCGCGTCGTTAGAAGTGAGGACGTTGTCGTCAAAATCATTGTCGGTCTCTGTAACCTTGGCTGAAGGGACTTCACTGCCGGCATTCTAAGCTAGCATCTGCATGTTGTGAAGGTCCTCAACGCGGAGGGCAGCATCCTTGTTAGTTGCTCCAAAGAGCTCATCGTAAGGAGTAATTCCGATCTCGGGATTGTACTCAGTCTCAACTCCCGGGGTGACGGGCTCCTCACAAAGGGTGTGGCGTGTAGAGAGGGTATCTACTGAGGCGGAACGAGCGGGATGAAGACGCGGAGGTCGTCTGATCAAAACCGTCCCGTGGTCGGAGATAGACCACTCGTCGATGTTGTAGAGGGAATCACACGAATCACTAAGGCATGTATAGTACTCATCTGAGCTGGTAGTAGCGTCGAAAACGGCATCGAGGGCCCGGTTGGTTCCGACGCTGAAAACGCGCGCATCCGTAGATGGCTGAAGGGTAAGCTGAAGTTCAGGGACTTCGCTGGTGGCACCGCTCTGGGCCGTGGGGTCCGATCGTGTTCTCTTGTGCAGCTTGCGCCCACTCTTCGTATCGAAGAGAACCTTCAGAAGGGACCGCTTTGTAGGCTTGCGGGAGATACTCTCTTCAGAGGAAGCCAAGGGCTGAAGCTCTGTTGGGGAAGGGGGGTTAGGGGGTGCCAAGAGAGGATGAAAATGATGAAATAACTTACCGTTGAGGCGAGTCGACGACTTATCCTTCGAGAGGTTAAGACGCTCTTGTCATCTAGGTCAGTGTGCCATCAAAGCGATAAAGGCGCGTGCGTTTGGGGTCGATGCTTACTTCGGAGATCGGCCTTGGCAGCCTTGAAAGTGCTCGACAGCATGTTCACGTTGTCGCTGGATTCGGAATTACCTATAAACACGTAAATGAGAAGAGATATCTTTGAAAGGGCCGGGAAGGAGATGAATGTAGATGACTTACGTGTATCTGATTGAGATCCTCGAAGGAGGTTGGCAACCCGACTGCTAATCGCAGCGGGGAACGATGCAGATTTCTGCATCGTTGCGACAGGGGATGAATAGTAACTATCAGATGATATTACGATGAATAGCTGATGATAGACTGATAATCGGATCGAAGGTGGATGAAGTAATGATGAAAGTGAAGTTGCGGATCGAGAATGTTGTTGTGTTGATTCGCAAAAGCGTGGTGTTGACAGAAGAAGCTTCGGGGGCCACGGCTTGGAGGGGGAGAATAAATACTTTTTGCGGGGCCCCTCTCCGGCAGTTACTGATTGCGCTAGTGAGCTTGTTTTTTTTTTTAATTCGACGCGCTGCGGGCGTGCTGGATGCGCTGGAAACTCAGGCATCTATCGACTTTTTTCTCCCCTCCAGTACCACTAGTCACACCCCGCGGCCAATCAGCTGCACACCCTCGTGTTGGAAACTTGGTCACTGGGACGATGGCCTTTTGTTGCGTGGGAGACGTGCTGGGAATGGTGGAAGCTCATGTGTCTGTCTTCAGGGGGTTGCTCGCTGACCGGCACCACTCATTAACTGCATGCTATAGCTAATCATCTATATACCCTCAATTTTACAGCTCGTTCATCGTGATGATATCCTTCGATCGGCGTGCTAAGCTTGCTGTGCGGGCTAGGCGTGCGAGAAACTCATGCGTCTGTCTCGAGGGGTTGCCTGCTGCTGGGCACCACTACCCACACCCCGCAGCCAGCCAGCGGCACGCCCTCGAGTTGACAACTCGGTCGCCGCGGCGAGGGGCTTTCCAGGATATTTGGCACCGCGGCAACGCGTGTTTGTCGCGACTGCTCGACCTTGTTGTCGTGTGTTGAGCGGTTGCCCCTCACGCGTCGAGGCCTTGGATGACAACAGAGCCACGGCTGCGGGCGTGACGTAGTTTTAGATGACTTGACTAGAAACAACGGGCGATTTCATTGTTGCGTCGATCTGAACATGCTAATCAAAAGCATTTAGAACGAATCGAGAAACAAGTGTGTTCCCCAAAAGTCGCCCTTTGTGTTCACTCCTCCGAACACTGCCATTTTTCAACCACTTCACGCCGCTCCCCTCCTCAGCTTCGTTGCGACAATAATCTACAATGATTCTCTTCATCCGAATAGCTATACATAGGTATGTCAAGATGTCATGTCGCGCTGCGTTGGACAATAAGGGGCTGATCATTAGGGGGTCAAGGGAGATGTCCAGCGACGACACCGAGTTAACAACAACCGAGGAACACGTACGATAACCTTTCATCACGATGCGGATACCAAGACTCTAAAGAAACTTGTTTCATTACAACACATAGCGCAAGTCCTAGATGCCCTGGACTCCTTTTCCTTGTTATCGTACAACTACTGGTCACGTGCCCTCTCTAGTCCGTCCTTATTGGCCAGGCAACTTTCAACACCCGCCTTCATCTAACTGGATAGATACTCTCAGACATCCCTGTCAACAAAACCCTGTCTAATTATTCCATTACTTCTTTCCCTTGCCCTTGGTTCCTGTAGCCTTGGCCTTGGCCCGGCCTCGCTTCGGCTTCTCCTCATCATCATCGTCGGCAGCCGCCTTGGTGGCCTTCTTGGTGGCCTTCTTGGCCTTGGGCTGCTTGATGTACTTGTCCTTCTTGAAATCAATCTCGTCATCATCCTCCTCAACCTCTGGTGCTTCAGCAATGTCTGCATCATCGTCTTCAACAGCCTCCTCCAGGTCAGGAACCTCCTTAGGCTGAGCCTTGGGCGCCACGACGTTGCTGGCCTTCATGAAAGGAACAGGATGAGACATTGCGTTGTAACTAAAGAGTCAATGTTAGTCGTGAGCTTATCAGTAGGTCATTTATGTTCACTTACGTTCGAGTGAAAGCGGCCTTGGTCTTCGTCTCAATCTTGACCCGCTCCTCATTCATCGGACCCACGCCCAGTTCCTGAATGGCATCAAAGTCTTCCCGAGTCAAGAAGTAACTGTCCATGAGATCGATGACTTCTCCAACGGCATCGTTGCCCTCATGCTGTAGTCGGTTGACAAGCTGATCCCATAGAACGGGCAGGTATTGCTGGCGAATCTCATGGTGATCACCTGAAGACCTGAGCCGCATGTGAGAGTGAATCTCGCGGATGTATCTGCCCAACTTTCCAGACTTGCTATTGTTGCCAAGCCAAGAGGTGAAGTTGGAGCCCATCAGCTGGCCCGCAATGAAGCTCGCTGGTCGAACTGTGCTGAAGACCGCATGTGTCGGCATCAGACTCCAATGTTGCTGAGAACCATGAATCATGCGATCGACTAGATCTCCGTCGCTGATGCTCTCCGCAGCGTTGTCAAAAAGCTCTAGAGCCTTGAGGTTGTACTCTCGTTGGTTGTATCCCTTTCCGTTGAGAGCCAGCGGCTTTGTTCGGAGGTAGTTCTCCTGAATCATGAGGAAGCTGAACTCGTGATCGTTAAAGTACAGCTCGATCTTGTCGTTGAGTGTCGCCTTGCTAGCGGGCGTAAAGAGCCCACCAGCAAGCATCTTCTGGCAGATATCCCATGGCTTGAGAATGACATGCTTCTCCCAGGCCTTTGACATGGCCTTGCTCTGGTCGAAATCCATGCTGGACTGGTCCAGCTTTGCTGTCGAAATCATGTTGATAATCTGACGGATATCTTTATTGCTTCCTTCGATGAGGGCATCAACCACAGCAGGGGGCAGCTTCAAGCCTTCTCGGTGGCAGATGGTCATGATGCGGGATCGGACCTGATCAACGGTCGGGCGGTTGAATCGAATATCAAAGGCCACATGATCAAAGGGCTTCATCTTTGGCAACTTTCGCTCGTTGCAGATGAGAATCAAGGGAATCTCAGTCTTTCTGCAGAACTTAGCCAAAGCGCCAACACCACCGCGATCACCCGCAGACATGCCGTCCACTTCGTCCATGATGAGAACAATCTTCTTTTTGGTAACGTCGACATCCTTGCCATCGCCAGCAAAGTAGCCGAGGAGTGACGTATTGTTCATGACATCACTAACTCCGTTCTCGACGAGCTTCTTGCTGCGGGTATCACTGGCATTGCTCTCGAGGACATCGTATCCTTCAAGTTTGGCAGCCAGGTGTGCAGCTGTCGTCTTTCCGATCCCAGGAGGTCCAGAAATGATGATAGCACGCTCACCTCCCATACCATCAGCGCCTCGTCGCTGGAAGTTGTACTTTTTGGATTTTTGGCCAGTTCCTGAGCCAGTTCTGAATCTTCTCGACCTGTGCCTTGTTGCCACAGATATGACTGAGCTGTGTTGGGGCGTACTTGGATGTCAGCAACTGCACAGGAGGGGCTGCTGTTGGTGCCTTTCCAGCTAACGGTCCTCCAGCCGCTGCTGCTCTCTTTGCAGCCTTGGCTGCTTCGGCCTTTCGAGCTTTCTCCTCCGCCTCCATCTCTGCGACTTGCTTTTTCACCTTTTTCTTCTTCGGCCTTCTTCTTTTCTTGGGCCTTCTGTGCTCCCTTGCCACTTCCTCCATATGCAGGAAGCTTGCGGATCAGGTCAAACAAGCCATTCTCATCAATCGTCTTGATGCCGTGAGACTTGATCTTGGCCAGTTTGCTGGGCCCGGCATCATCGCCAAGAACCACAAAGCTTGTCTTGCTGCTGG
Organism: Fusarium oligoseptatum; assembly: GCA_003946995.1. Lineage (NCBI taxonomy): Eukaryota > Fungi > Ascomycota > Sordariomycetes > Hypocreales > Nectriaceae > Fusarium > Fusarium oligoseptatum. Next base: position 80,559 of record NKCK01000115.1, read on the forward strand.
GCTGGCCGACGACCTTGCCACCATACCTCTTGACCAACGCCTGGCCTTCGTCACGACCAATGGTCTGCAAGACACCGGTGAAAACAAAGCTCAGACCAGAGAGACACTCATCTTCACCCTCAGGGAGTTCAACTGATCCTCCTGTAGGCGGAGCAGCTGCATTACCACCTCCAAATGCGTTCTTTCGCCAGTCAAACTTGGAATTGGGGTCCTTGGGTGGTGGTGTAGGGCTCGGACAGTAGCCACGCTATTGAGAATATCTTGAATCTCGGCGTCCTCAGGTTCGTCCTTCTTCTTGGTTGTCCGAGGTGCTCGAGGCTTAGCGGGAGCTGCCTTCTTGCGTGGGATCTCATCCTCGGACTCATCAGAACCGTCGACAGGAGACTTTCTCTTCTTGCTTGCAGGTGTAGCCTTGGTCACCTTCACGTCGGTGTCCTTGGCTGCAGATGGACGCCCCCGTGTAGCTACCCGCTTGGGCTTGGGGAGCTCCTCCTCCTCCGATTCGTCCTCCTCATAGTCATCGTTCTTCCGCTTACTGCGGCCCTTGGTATCAGCAGCAAATATATCGCCATCATCTTCATCCCCATCGTCCATGTAAGCGTCGGCATCATCATCAACCGCATGGTGAGAGTAGGAGGTCGTTGTCTTTCGTTTAGCGGGGACTGTGCCATTTTTGGCAGGTGCTGTAGACTTCGTAGTTGCAGGTTTGCCTCGAGGGCTCGATCGTATCGGGACATCAGACTTGGCTGCAGGTTTTTTGGGAGTCGCCGAGCTCGAAGGTTTGCTGCTCGAAGGTTTGCTGCTCTTTGTTGATGCAAAGTAATCGTCGGCGGAGATAACTACACCCTTTGGCTCATCGCTAAATTTGGTTAGAATCAAGGCAATTGTGATTTTCAGGAGCAATAACGCACTTTGCCTTCTTCTTGGGTGCTGGCTTGGCTGGTTTCTTCACTCTAGTTCGGCGTCAGCAAGACGTAGCGCAAGATGGCAGTAGTACATACTCAACAGCCTCATCTTCTTCATCCTCGCTATCCTCAACGACTCTGCGGCCCTCTATCCATTGTCAGTATGATAGAAAAAGATAAAGAATTGAAACCTACTGGTGCGCTTGTTCTTGGCCGGTTCCTCTGCCTTTTTGGCTGCAGGCTTTGGGGGCGCACCCCCCTTTGGTGCAAAGAAGGAGCGGATGTCAGAAGGCATTTTCGGTGATGATTATTTTGCCTCAATTCTGACGATATGGGGGCAATGGCCCTCACTTATACCATGAACGAGTGTTGCCTAGGGGAAGTGGTTGTCCGACAATCTCAGGCAATCGAGGAGCAGCCTAGAAGTTCGAGTCTAGTGACGTGCACGTCCGCTCCTACCAAACGCGAAGCTGACGCGAGATCCGTGACTGCAGGCTAAAGTGGCCCTCCCGTGTGGGCCTTGATTCTGAGGCCACAACTCCACCCCATCTTTCGGCCGGGGAAGATTTTTCTGGAGCTCGGTCATGCGAGGCAGCTTCAAGACGACAAGCCCGATCGCCGCCATGAAGCCCGCCAACACATCGGCATTGCTCAATGCCTTTCAGGGACTGAGGATATGTATTTCCTCACCCCTGCGACAACTCCGCGCCCCTCTCCAGCAGTCCTCAAAGACGCTTGATGCGACCCGACGGCTCCAAAATGTCCGCGCCTTTTCGACGACTTCCTCGATGCTGGGCAGCTGGCTCGAGCCCAATCTGAACCGAAAGAAGAAGATGGCCAAGGGACGTCCCCGTGTGGCAACTGGAGGTTCGACAAAGGGTACGACTGTGATCTGGGGCGACTACGGTCTGCGAATGACCGACCACCACCGCAGAATCAGCGCCAAGCAATTGAAGATGGCCGAGGATACCATCAAGGTGCGACTTCGAGGACAAAAATACCGACTGTACAAGCGAAAGTGCTGCAACGTTGGTGTCTACGTCAGCGGTAATGATGTGAGAATGGCTTTCCAAATGTTCGGCGGGACATGAGCTCATGACTTTGCAGATGCGTATGGGTAAGGGTAAGGGTTCATTCGACCACTGGGCAACCCGAATGGCTGTGAGCCAAATTCTGTTCGAGATTCGAGGACGACTTCACGAGCAAGTTGTGAGGGATGCATTCCGTTTGGCCGGTAACAAGCTGCCAGGTGAGGCTCCAGCCAGATATGCACCAATTGGATCCAACTAACGGGCTATAGGCCAATGGGAGTTTGTGAAGAAGGGCGAGGCCCCTATGGTTGGAATTACCAAGCTTGATGGCATAACTCTAGAGGAGCTGAAGAGGCCGAGACGAGAAATTGCCCCCGCTGAGCTGCTTAAGGCTTCTTCCCCAACGACTGAGACTCAGGTTGGAAGCACTCCTGCGGCTTCTGGCTCCTCATAGAGGTGAATTGATGAGACATAGACACTGTACAATAACGAAGTGTAAGGATGTTGATGTAAACCTGTATGAATACAATATTCAAAACCTGGTAACTCTTGTTAAACGTAGAAGTGACTTATGTCCCAATATACCCTATATGACCTCAACCACTTTCATCCCTACTACTTCGTCAAGGTTGGTGGACGAATATAGGTTGCATATTTCATCATGGCTTCTGAGCCTCATAGCGCCGTTGCCTGCTGAACGGCTCCCACCATGTAAGTCAGACGCACGGGCCACCTGTGATTCCAGAGACCATCCACTTTACGCGACGACGCGTCTTCCCTCAACCCTAAAAAGTTGCCTTTCCACGATTCTCAACACATCACACAGCAGCTTGCACAATGGCTCTCATCGTCGACAAACACCGACCGCGGTCGCTTGACGCCCTCACATATCACCATGAACTATCTGGTCGACTCCAATCTCTTGTGAGAACCCCATGCTGAGGGAGTCAAGGGGATCACCACCACTAACTTGAGTGTCCTCACAGGCCCAGAGCGGCGACTTTCCTCACCTCCTCGTCTATGGTCCATCGGGCGCAGGAAAGAAGACGCGGATAGTAGCTACACTGAAGGAGCTTTACGGCCCAGGTGTGGAGAAGATCAAGATCGATGCCCGAGTATTCCAGACGACGAGCAACCGAAAGCTCGAGTTCAACATTGTCGCCTCCATCTACCACCTCGAGATCACGCCCTCCGACGTCGGTAACTACGACAGAGTAGTCGTTCAAGATCTGTTGAAGGAGGTGGCACAAACACAGCAGGTTGACCAGTCAGCGAAGCAGCGGTTCAAGGTTGTGGTCATCAACGAAGCAGACCACCTTACTCGAGACGCACAAGCGGCTCTGCGTCGAACAATGGAAAAGTACTCGCCAAACCTGCGGCTGATTCTCTTGGCCAACTCAACGGCCAACATCATCGCGCCGATCCGCTCGAGAACCCTTCTAGTCAGGGTGGCAGCGCCGACCCACGAGGAAATTTGTGACGTGCTAGCCGTGTCGGCCAAGAAGGAGGGCTGGCCCGTTGTCAAGGGTCTACACCAGCGAATAGCAGAAGAGAGCGGACGGAACCTGCGGCGAGCCCTCCTCATGTATGAAGCTGTACATGCCCAAAAGTAGGTTACCCCAACGGAGCTTTCGGCCGAGGCGTGCGAGCAAGGACTGACCCGAGGTACAGTGAGAAGGTTACAGACAGCACGCCCATCCCACCGGCAGACTGGGAGACCCTCATCGGACAGATTGCGAAGGAGATTTTGGAGGAGCACACACCAGCCAGGATCCTGCAGGTGCGGTCAAAGCTGTACGATCTTTTGACACACTGCATTCCCCCCACCACCATCCTCAAGACCCTAGCGTTCAAACTAATTGCTCTTATCGACGATGGTTTGAAGGGTGAGGTGATTCAGTGGGCGGCTTTCTACGAGCATCGGATCAAGACGGGAACCAAGGTCATCTTTCATCTGGAGGCGTTTGTGGCAAAGTTTATGAGAATCGTGGAGATGTATCTCATGAGCATGGACATGTAAACATGGTAGAATGTGTGGTTGGCGTTCAGGGAGGTCTACGTAGCACAACCCCCGTGCCACGGGAGTTAACGGAAAACTGCATCTAATTGTCCCCATATCGTTCACTGTCACCTCAGGCCCATGGCCGTTTCTCGCGTGGTCTCCTCTCTGGGCCCCGCCTTGACATATGATAAAAAGAGCAAAAATCTTTCAAAGCCAAGAGCTGAAGATGGAGAATCAGAGTTAACAAGGGGTTGCCATTGAGGGGGCCGACCTGTCAACCAATACTTGTCTCAAGCTTGGTCCGTCGTGGAGCCCCGGAACTGAGGGGTTGACGAGGAGCGGGGAATGGGGAAATGGGGAAACGGAACCTTGTTTAGTTACAAGAGCTTGCCCTGACTAGGACGCATGGAGAGACGGAAGTCTTGAGATTGGCCCTGGGAGGTTGGGTTCGTCCGGTCGTCTGGGAGGCATCGCATCTGTTGCTTACTGGCCGCCTCTCTACCAGGATGAACCGAGCGGTCGTTGACCGTTCACATCCTACAGGACGCCCAGTCCTAGGCTTGTGTATCCAAGCCGGGGTTAACTACCATCAAGGGCAACGGCGAATTCTTCTACATCCCGATGCCGAGGAGTTGCGAGAGGGAGCGTCAACTGCCCGAAGCGGAAACAAAATCAGCACTCCGGTTGATTTCGGTGCCAGAATCAAAACGACCAATGGTCCCCCAGGATGGAGAGCTCAAGGGAGTTCATGGAGGGGCAATCTGAGGGGAAGGGTGTGGACGAGTCGACAAGGTGTGTGGGTTCGAGATGACGCAGAGAGGTGAGGAATAGCCGCGGATCTCGAGAGCTTCGGCTGGGTGAGAGGAGCAAATCAAAGCTGACCAAGACTAGGTGAATGAATGGGCGAGAGGGCATCCATTCATCACATGCGGAAGAGGAGAAGCAAGGACGGTGCCGACATTTCAAATGGACAAGTTCCGTTCGTTGCATCACTGATGAACATCTCGGTCGAGTCCCGAAAGTACGGCCAGATGGCAGCAACCATGTTCAAACGCCGTCACAGATGTGGCTTGAGCCGGCAAAAGACGCCACATCCATGATGCAGCTTCTGTGGCTTCGGTTCAAGAGCTGGGCTTTGGCCCGGCCGTTGGGGCAGGGATGGACATGGGACAAGGGTCGACGGTCGACGGTCGACGGGCGGGTTGGGGATGGGCGCTCGGACGGTGTGTGGAAGTGCCGATTCGGGATTAGCCACCACGAGGGAGCGAGCCCAGCCCGAGCTAGCGGCGAGACGGATACGTCAACAGCAGAGAGAGTCGCACACATTCGCTCTAATCTCGGTATTGGAGTGTGCTGAAGGGGGTGTGAAGCTTTGAACAAGAGAGTTGCCGTTTACTTGAAACGGACGGGAGTCTCGGGACTTGAGCGAAACGGCACGATGAGCGGCTCAAGAACAAGTACCCGTAGTCGGTGGCTATATCCGGACGATGACCAGGAGCCGAAAGATGCCGTAGCAAGAAGAAATGGTTGAGAAGCGACAGGCTTGAAGGATGGTGTTGAGATTGCAATCCTCCTAATCTCGACCAGCACAAGCAATTCTCCCCGAAACAGCAACAGAGTGCCTCAGACATGGGCTGAGATGGATGTACCGGGTACCTAGCAATCTGCAGCACGCTGGCGCAGCGCCGTCTCGAAAACGGAGTGAACTTTGTTGAGAAGCGTGGGAGTGTGAAAATCGGAGGAGAATTAAGACCCTGACGGTCTAGTCTCTGGGATGTTGCCGTGGAGGAGCAGCCGACCTGTCCAATCAGGAGCTGTGCAGACTAACCCCGAAGATTTCGAATGCGGGGGGGAGTTATGAGGGGCAGCTGCACCTGCCAACCTGCGCCATTGCACGGGCGGCGGGCATGCATCCAGTTTACCGGAAGTGGTTATAAGGCAGATGAGACGGCGGCAGGAACGAATACGCGACTAAAACTTCAAGCGTCGAGCTGTGATGACAGACTCTTTCCATACTGGGGACATCTTCAAAGATGCCTCAAAGGCGCAGACAGCTCATCCAGCGACTTCGGACGCGGCGCTTAGACAACTCAGTCTCTCATCATGAGGGGCCGTTGCCGGCGTGCTCTCCTCCTGCGTCGAGGAGACCCAGACTCCACCGTCCATCCCATAGATGTTAGAGCCGCGCCCTCCGCATACGGCCCAAGATGCTGGCATCCAGCTCCAAGAAGGCTCCACTGATTACCACGGTCAATCACATAACACGTTTTTTTGCGTGGGAGATCCGGTTCCCGTTTCGGGCAAGGGACACCGCAGCTCCAGCTCCAGCCTCTTCCGTGTCCGGAGCCGTAACGGCTCCGTCATGACATCCCTTCCCCGGACCATGTGTCTCTCGATCTGTCTCGCCTCCTTTCCTTGGCTGGAGACCGACGATTCTCCAGTCTTGGCTCATTGAAGTGGCAATACCGAATTCCTTCGGGTAGCCTATGTACGGCATCAAGGCCCTGTCCTGGCTTGCAATGTCTGTCGTGGCCAGCAGGCATTCTCAATGGGGCCGGGACTGGAGCCAGGGACGAACCTGTAGTACCCAGTATTACTAAAAAGTACCGCATGCAGGCCAGCCCATGGTGTAGCTGCACCATCAGCCACCGTGGGAGGTCTGCCGCACATAGCTCGGCATGGGGGCTCAAGGGTAAGGGATTTCAGGAGGAAGAGGGCAGAAAAAAAAGCCCATCATCCTGGAGGGGTACCGGGGGGTTAAGAAGACGGTCAAGAGGGCTTCTCAGCTTATCGTCACCACAGCCTCGACAACACCAGTATCTAGAGTTTCTTCTTGATGAGCTAGGGCGCAAGGACCTCGGCTCCGCCAGGAATCCAAGCTCCAGTTTAAGGGACCACAGAGAGCTACGGTGTATGATAATCCACCGTCAGCATCCCAAATCGCAAGACGGTGGTGGGTGGGTTTGGAAGCTGGCGCCCCCGTGTTCGGGACCCCACCACACCCAAGAAAAAGTCGCGATGGAGTTACAGGCAGAGACGCGACCGAAACTGATTGATGATTGCAGCTTGATTTGAATGAGATGACAACGTTAGATGATTATTGAAAACTCCTACATGATCCTTAGGATATCCGCCATTTCAACGGAGGATAACGGCACGAAAGCAACGCTGCCATGGGGTGTTCGGGTCCGTAAACATCGATGGACGATACGGAACCGGAACAAGAATCAAAGGCAACCATCTCCAGCAGGCATGTACAGAGCAGGCATAGCCAGAATAGCCATCCGTCCATATCACACCTCGGGCGTAGGGCAACGGGCTACCTCCGTTGCGCCCTGGATAGACATGGTGGGATGGGCAGGGAGGGAGATACCGTAAACGCCATGATGGCGGCGCATGGCAAAAGCTCGACCTGGAATAGGGCCAGGACTGCCGGCTATGGATGGCAGCGCACGGGCAGCCTTGCAACAACATTGGACGTCAAGTCACCCCTGCTGTTGTTCTGGGGTTACCTAGCATTTGGATGCTGGTCAAATGCTGGAGTGAGTGCCGGACCCGAGCGTCTGTGTGTGGGAGCGGCGAATGGTTGTCTTGCCCGATGACGATGCATGGGGGTAACCGTCAACAGCCTGGCTAGGCAATGAATGACTCTTGGTAGTCTGGCTGGCCGACGGGAGTTGGGTACTGGGCTGGGCTGGGTTCTCTGGTTCTTCGGGACATGGCTCGGGGGAAAGGATCACGGCGGTGCTGCTACGGCTCTGGGCTGGCAATAGCCCCCCCGGTTCGCCGGCCGCCGCTCGCCGGTTGGTGCAGGTACCAGTGACAAGTTACCGGCCGGCCTGCCAATGGCGATGTACCCAAATTACCATAAAGAATCAATGGTCCCCCAGCTCCCCCGCAGACCGGACCTTCTCATCAAACCTCTCGCTCCATCTCAACTATTTCTCCCTCGTCCTCCCCTCCATCTTTGACCGACTTGGACTCTTCATCCATCTCTCTCTTCTCACGACTCCAACTGCGCATCCTCGGCCTCTCCCCCGAAGAGCAACACCGAAAGCTGTGAGCGCTGCCCCTACAAGCAGTTCTGACAAGCTCCACGGTCACGCTACCCCGCATCGACGTCGCATCCGCATACGCATCTGCCCGCGTCCCTCAACGAAAAAAAATAAATTCTTTTACAAACGTTCCCCAACCGTCACAATGGCAGCCGTCGAGAACCCACAAGTCCCCGTTGAGCCGGCTGCGGCTCCCGAGTCTCTCAAGCAGACTATTCCCGCTGCCACTCCCGCTCCTGCCCCTGCAGCCGTCCCCGAGAAGACACAAGAGGCTCCTGCCCAGGAGACCAAGGTCCCTGTGGTCGCTGAGGCCCACCTTGTCGACACCTACCGTAAGCTCGCGTGCCCGGCCGGGTTCGGCGCTCATTGCCATTGGACTTGTTGCTAACGACTTGCATAGACCCCCCTCAGCGGATGTTTGCCAGTATGCATTACCAATTACCCCTTTTTCTTTTTCATCGAGACGAGATTGCCGCCGAATCCATTGGCCCCTCGCTCGTTTTTATTTTTCTTCTTTCATCTTATTGCGCTCCGTAGACTCGGTCCTTGCTAACCCCGTTACCCGACAGAGCACCCCCACAGGCCCCACCTTGCCAGTAAGTTAATCCCGGATTCCGCACCGGAGCCTCAACAGTATCTGACCCACTTTCTAGACCTCGAGGAGTACAAGCGACTCTACAAGGAGTCCATCACTCAGCCCAACAAGTTCTGGGCTGAGCGCGCCCGTGAGCTCATCTCTTGGGACCGCGACTTCCAGACCACCCGCAGCGGTAGCCTCCAGAACGCCGACGTCTCTTGGTTCAACGAGGGTCGCCTGAACGCCTCTTACAACTGTGTCGACCGCCACGCCTTTGCTGATCCTGACCGTGTTGCCATCATCTACGAGGCCGATGACCCTAGCGAAGGCCGCAATGTCACTTACAGTGAGCTCCTCCGCGAGGTTTCCCGCACCGCCTGGGTCCTCAAGCAGATGGGCGTCCGCAAGGGCGACACTGTTGCTATCTACCTGCCCATGATTCCCGAGGCCATTGTCGCGCTCATGGCCTGTGTCCGTATCGGTGCTGTCCACTCCGTCATTTTTGCCGGTTTCTCTGCCGACTCTCTCCGCGACCGTGTCGTCGATGCTGGTTGCAAGGTTGTCATCACCACCGACGAGGGCAAGCGAGGTGGCAAGTTGATCGGCACCAAGAAGATTGTCGACGATGCTCTTAAGCAGTGCCCCGACGTCGAGCACGTCCTCGTCTACAAGCGTACTGGCTCCGAGATCCCCTGGACCGCCGGCCGTGACTTCTGGTGGCACGAAGAGGTTGAGAAGTGGCCCAACTACTTCCCCCCTGAGCCCATGGCCTCTGAGGACCCTCTCTTCCTCCTCTACACCTCTGGTTCCACTGGCAAGCCTAAGGGTGTTTTGCACACCACTGCCGGTTACCTGCTTGGCGCTGCCATGACCGGCAAGTACGTCTTCGATATCCACGAGGGCGACCGATACTTCTGTGGTGGTGATGTCGGTTGGATCACTGGTCACACCTATGTCGTCTACGCCCCTCTGATGCTCGGTGTCTCTACTGTCGTCTTCGAGGGTACTCCTGCCTTCCCCAACTTCTCCCGATACTGGGATATCATCGAGCGCCACAACGTCACCCAGTTCTACGTCGCCCCTACTGCCCTGCGACTGCTCAAGCGTGCCGGTGACGAGCACGTCCGAGGCAAGTTCGCTCACCTCCGAGTTCTGGGCTCTGTCGGTGAGCCCATTGCTGCCGAGATCTGGAAGTGGTACTTTGAGATTATCGGAAAGGAGGAGTGTCACATTGTCGACACTTACTGGCAGACCGAGTCCGGTTCTCACACCCTCACCCCTCTTGCCGGTATCACACCTACCAAGCCCGGCAGTTGTTCTCTTCCCTTCTTCGGTATCGAGCCCGCCCTCATCGACCCCGTGTCCGGTGAGGAGATCCACGGCAACGATGTTGAGGGTGTTCTGGCCTTCAAGCAGCCCTGGCCCAGCATGGCCCGCACCGTCTGGGGAGCCCACAAGCGATACAAGGAGACATACCTTGACGTCTACAAGGGCTACTACTTCACTGGTGACGGTGCTGCCCGTGACCACGAGGGCTTCTACTGGATCCGAGGACGTGTCGATGATGTCGTCAACGTCAGTGGTCACCGTCTGTCGACTGCCGAGATCGAGGCTGCCCTCCTCGAGCACCACGCCGTTGCCGATGCCGCCGTCGTTGGTATTGCCGACGAGCTCACCGGCCAGGCTGTCAACGCCTTTGTTGATCTCAAGGAGAACGTCGAGTCGACTGAGGCTCTCCGCAAGGAGCTCGTCATCCAGGTGCGAAAGAGCATCGGACCTTTCGCCGCCCCCAAGGCGGTGTACATTGTCCCCGACATGCCCAAGACACGAAGTGGCAAGATTATGCGCCGTGTGTTGAGAAAGATTGTCGCGGGTGAGGAGGATCAGCTTGGTGATATCACTACTGTAAGTTTCCCTGCATATGTGAGGGTTGGAGGCACATTGACTAACATGATTTACAGCTGTCTGATCCCTCTGTCGTGGAGAAGATTATCAAGAGCGTGCATGAGGCCAAGCGCAAGTAGGCCTTTGTTAAATGACGAGACGAGTAAAGAGAAGGGACGAGATGGTGCATTTATCTAGTGGAGTTTATATACCATGGATACAAGGCAAACGGGATCAGGATGAGAGTGGTCGACAAGCGACCCGGAATTAAATGGACGTCCCGTGCGGTGTTTTGGGGTTGATGCTGGGATACAATACAGCCACGACATGACCTGAAAGAGGATCTTCTCGATCGATGGCTTGGGAACCTTCTTATGAAGCTATTTTATGAGCATTGCGGTTTTGTTTTTGTACACACAAGATTATTTCAGGAAGACAAAAAGAAAGGTCTATAAATGAGCCATTTGAATCATGAGGTGATGTGTGTAATTCATGGAGATGGTGATCATGATCATTGGACCAAGATGAACAAAGAAACGATCAGATAAACGATTGGCTATACAATTGTCGTGGACGATTTGCAGGATTTGTTCTCACATCATGGCGAAGGACGCGTGTACTGTCATCGGAGGCAGAGTGGGATAGTGGGATATCAGGTCGAATTCGGAAGCACTGCGTGATATGCTTGTTTTTCTCGCTTCAAGGCAAGAACGAGATGGGACATGTTTTTTTTTTTCTGCAAGGGTCCAGAACCGAAAAAAGCATCAATTGAGCGAAAAATCAAGGCTGGGGATCGTGTTCCACCAAGATGCGCCCAGAGCTGAATGGAGTCGTCATGGTTGCGGTCAAAGAATGGATCTCAAGTCAACGAGTGGAGGTAGGGATAGTCTTGGCTAACAAGATGATGTGTGCAGCCAAGATGGGCAGACCGACCGCGGCAACATGCAATCTACCTGATTGAGGCTGTGTCCCCGAGGGAGGATGAGATTTTTTTCTTGTCAGCTTACGGAGAGACCAGTCGTGTAAGAGGAGATCAGCAGGGGTGAGAGAGCAAGATGGACCGTTGTAGCGGTAAAGACGAGAGATATCGATCGTTGACAATGGATCCGTCGAGGTGAGGAGCAAGAAAAAAAGGTTGATGTGAGTGCATAGGCGCCGAGTAATATTAATAGCAGCTGGGCGCATGTAGGTAGGGTCCCCGTCTTCGTAACCGGCGTTGGCGTTTTCCGAGACGCAGCTGAAACTAGACCTGAGATGAGCCTGATGAAGGGATTGGCGAGAGGGAATGCTACTGGATGATAAAGATAAAATCATCATCCAGCTCATGCGGGTTCATCAAAATGCAAGAAACCTCGAGTCTGCGAGGCGAGTTGTTCTGCATCCCCTCATCTCCCAACTCCATCACCAATGTCAAGAGCTGATCTAAGAGGTTGGAGGGCGTCAAAAATAGGTAGAGGGCTGCTGCTTCCATGTTTGGGGGCAAGCTGCGCGCGCGTGGGAATACGAGGGTTGAAACAGAGCCTATTGAGTGTTAGTGCTCGGCGCTGCACGCACGATGCACGGGGAGGTCGAGGCTTTCGGATACGTCGGCGCATCGGAGGGAGGAGGGCCCGGCTTGTTCATTGGAGGCCGCCGCCTGCGAACTATGAAGATGAACAACAAAGGGTTCAGAAAGATGATACAAGGTAAGGGAGGGAGATGCAATGAAACACAGGATAAAGGGATGTTGATATTTACCAAACTACTGGAGAAGAAAGAAACCATTCACGGTCAATATTCATGACCCTGAGTAGTCCATGATCATGGCTTCTGGTAAACCCGTCAAGGGGCTATGCCCATGCGCTACTATGCGTGCAGAGGAGGGCACCGCGCGGCCTCTGTGCCTCTATTCGCTGGGGGCGGGGCTTGGTTGTCCCCCCAGCATCCACATCCCAAGCCCTTGGAAGTTCTTGGCATAGGTTGGATTCCATATTCTCTGGGGGTGGTCATTCATGGGGCCAAGGCCCATCACCGGGCTACGGCAGAGGAGGTACTGTCCGTCCCTTCTGTACCTTCCTGGGAATAAGCCATGTCCCTCCGCCACACTCTGATTTTCCCTCTGATCTCCCGTCATCCAACGCCTGCTGATCAATTTCGGTCAAATCAATAATCTTGTTTATTATTTTCTTTCCCACCCTCCTCTTCATTTGCTGCTTCTTCCCTCTTGTTGACTTTTTTGTTCCCTTTTATCAGCCTCGTCTGGCCTTTCAACAACGTCACATCTCCACTCCTCGGTGTCGTTGCAACCCGTCCGACTTATTATTAGCGTCCCTCCAGCTTCGGCCTGTCCGTCTCACCGCGGCGAACGAAACGTCTCGACACCGTCCGTCTCACTTTTTATTACTCCGACATCCAGCTCTCCCACAGTATCCTTTGACCGGACCAGACCATATTGCCTCTGGATGGCTTGTGTGTTGTAGGACTGCTTCTGTTCAGGACCTCTCACGGTCCAATAAAGAAAAACATGGTATCAATAAGGTCACTTGCGACCGCCATCGCCGGCGCCCTCTTAATAGAGTCCTCACTAGGTATGTCTACTCTCTCCGCGATGCCCTCTGCGGGCGTGCTGATATCTTTTGACTTCTAGCCTATTCGGTAAAGCGAAATGCCGTGAGCTACGTGACCTTTGTCTCCGACCCCATCATCAAAACGCCTTCCCACCGCGTCCACTCCGATTCGAAATTCGACCTTCACTTCTCGCTTCACAACGAACAGCAAAAGATCCGGCTCAAGCTCGAACCTAACCACGATATTCTGCACGATGACTTTTCCGTTACATACCTAGACGCCGACGGCAAGGTAGAATCCGTCGAACCTGTCAAGCGCAGCGATCACAGGGTATTCAAGGGCGATACGTTTGTAGAGCGTGCTGGGAGAGAGGGATGGACCCAGGCTGGTTGGGCACGGATAACCATCTACCGCGACGGCGAGAACCCCTTGTTCGAAGGCACTCTTGGACTCGACGGAACCCACCACCATATTCAATTTGGCAGCCATTACGAAAAGGTTCGACATGAAGGCGATCCTGCGTTGCCCGCCTCGCAGAACAACGACCAGACAATGGTGGTTTGGCGCGACTCTGATATTATGTCCTACGACCCCGACGAGTTGAAGCGCGACACGGCTTCGCATGCGCTCTGCGATTCAGACTCCCTGGGCTTTAATGGCGATTTTCATGACCTGCAGGACTATACCACATTTGCCGCTACCCCTGCCAAGCATCTGTTTGGCCGACAATCTATTGATGGATCGACGGGCAACGATGGCACTGGCGTGAATCTCATTTCGACTATCGGTTCTGTTGACGGTTGTCCCACTACCCGCAAAGTCGCTCTTGTGGGAATTGCTACCGACTGCGGTTACACGGCTGAATTCGATAACCAGACGGCGCTGAGGGAAAACGTTATCAACATGGTTAACACAGCCTCGCGACTGTATGAGAGCACCTTTAGCATTTCACTCGGTCTCCGTAACCTCACCATCAGCAACAAGGGGTGCCCGTCTACCGCCTCTGAGGCAGCTCCCTGGAACCAGAAGTGCTCGGATAGTGTCAACCTGGCCGCCCGACTCAACCTCTTCTCGGCATGGCGTGGTCAGTACCAGGATGGCAACGCCTACTGGACTCTGCTCAGCACCTGTCCCACTGAATCCGCTGTCGGTCTCGCGTGGTTGGGTCAGCTGTGCCGCTCTGGAGCGTCGGACAACTCGGGTGGTAGCGGCTCGGGGAATGAGACGGTGGCTGGAGCCAACGTTGTGGTGAGAACATCATCGGAATGGCAAGTGTTTGCTCACGAGACGGGACACACGTTTGGCGCTGTTCACGACTGTACTTCGAGTGCCTGCCCGGTCAAGACGGACGTGCAATCATGCTGCCCGCTAAGCAAGAGCTCGTGCGATGCCAAAGAACAGTACATCATGAACCCCTCAAGCAAGGACAGCATCAAGGAGTTTTCACCCTGCACCATCGGCAACATCTGCTCGGGTTTCAAGCGCAACGTCAAGACGGAGTGTCTGACTGACAACAAGGGCATCAAGACTATCACGGGCAGCCAGTGTGGTAACGGCATCGTCGAGGAGGGTGAGGACTGCGACTGTGGTGGAGACGCCAGCTGTGAGGACAACCCTTGCTGCAATGGATCCACGTGCAAGTTCAAGGGCGAGGCGGAATGTGACTACACCAACGAAGACTGCTGCACCAAGCAGTGCAAGTTTTCGTCTTCAGGAACCGTCTGCCGTGCCAGCACGGGAGATTGCGACCCTGAGGAGAAGTGTACAGGCAAGGATGCCAACTGTCCCAAGGATGAACACAAGGACGACGGCACCGACTGCGGCGACGGACTCAAGTGCGCGTCTGGACAGTGCACATCCCGAGACGAGCAGTGCAGGACCATGTGGCAGAACAGCACCGAGGACGGTGAGCAGATGAAGGCTTGCACATCAAGCTGTCTCTTGTCGTGCCAATACCCAGGAGAGTCTGTCTGCACACAGAGGAATCAAAACTTCCTCGACGGCACCCCCTGCGCGGGCGGTGGTAAGTGTGATAATGGAGACTGCAAGGGGAGCTCAACATGGAAGGAGATTGTGGGCTGGTTCGAGGACAACAAGAACATCACAATCCCCGTAGGCTGCGTGATTGCGGGACTCCTCGCCATTGCGATCCTCAGCTGCTGCTACAGCTGCATCCGACGAAGAATCAGCCGCCGCAAGGCTCCCAAGCCCACAGAGATGCACGCCTGGCCGGCGTACTCTCGGGGTGCCAACCCTCACACGCAAACAAACTACAACTACGCACCTTTGGATAACCAGCAAAACTGGGGAAGGTCGCGTAGTATGAGATACGCATAGATCGGGGATGTAAGGGGGTATCATTCTAGGATACAACAAGCATTTTGACGGCGTTTTTTCAAGGAGTCTTTTTTTGGCTGGGTCATACATCGGTCCGCACAAGCATTGTTTTGTCGTGTCAAGCAACAACCTTTTTGGGGGAGGGATAGCGAAGTCTTCAACAACATGTGGGGTGGGAACTTTGGATAAGTTCCTTAGACGTGTAGTTAAAGTGTTGTTCGTACATACATTACACATACAGAGACGACACGACATACCTATTAGGTTTTAGGAAACAACATCTTTTTAAAAATTGGCTTAGAAAAGGGATCTGGGTGATGAATTCCACCATTGTTTTGAATCATGACTTGATTTCTGTCGTCTGAGAACGTTCCTCAACAACTGTTGTTGAAAGCAAGGGCTCGCAAGAAAAACAAGAACAACTCCCATCCGTAAATAAAGTGCCCGTCTGTCTGAATTTTCATTTCTCTTCTCAGGTTATCCTATCGACCTCCCTGGTGGGGGTGGCCCCCATACTGCTGCTGACCCTTGGAGATCTTCATCTGATGCACCGGAAATCTATCTCGCTCATCATCGTAACCGCATAGCATCCGCTGGAAGCGGACGCGCTGACCTGTGACGCTCTACAACAAAAAAAGTTAGCTGGGAGGGAAATACAAAGGTGAGAGAGGAGGAGATACTCACGTCACCGTTGGCTTGGGCTTGAGCGAGGAGAACCTCTGGATTATCAAGGACAGACATGGCCTCACCCTTGCGCTCCTTTTCCCAATGAGTTTCCTCATAATGTCTATACCCTCTCAAAATAAATAGTCAGCCTCTTTATCACAACAACGAGTGAGAGAACTTGCCGTCCGCCAATCTTCAAAATCTCACTGTTGGTCGAAGTGCCGCTGTGCACGCTCGCGGTTTCTTCCTCCCTGTCGGGATCCTTCCCTCTGGCTTGGCTGTCGCGCATATCGGGGGTCCAGTCCTCCGAGGAGCGTCTGTTGTGGTTGGGAGGGCCGCCGTGGTACTGTTGTGATGCCATCATGAGGGTGGTGTGTCTGTGTTGAATGAGGCTTTGAGAGGGGGAAGGGAAAAAAAAAAGAGAGAAGAGAAGAATGATGATGTTTGTAAAGGAATTGATAAACCCTTTTCCCTAATTGGTATAAAAATGTTTCACGGTGTAATTGATTGATTGACTGATATTCTACAAACAAACGACTCTTGACGATGCGACAATATGGAAATGTCTCCCACTCTAGGTTCTTATCAGGACATGGCATTATATGCAAACCAGCCTTCTGGGGGGTTGAGTGGGTTAGTTGTTGAGCGGGGAGGGGGGGCCCGGCATCCACATCTAACCGCTGAGCGGGCATTCCGGGCTCCGTTTACAATTGGACGACGCCTTCAAAGGGGGGCGGCATGTTCGAGACAGCCCGACTCAAGAAGGTACGTAGACAATACACACACACGCTTGAGATGCGGGGACGGATGCGCACACACATGAATCGATCACAATTGAGGCAGTTGCGTTGTCCCCTTTGTTTGTGAGCAGGGAGAGAACAACGGTCTTGTCTCGTCAGTTAGAGATGGAGCTGTAGATGGATCCACTAGAAACATATCACGGGCAGTCATTACAAGAATAAGCTCGCCCATAACCAACACTCCAACTCTATAAACTCCTCTACACCAAATTCCATCATGCCCATCGTCGATTCATCATCACCCGTCACGCCAGGCTTACCTGTCCTGTCCATGCCCTGCCCGCCTCACAGCTGACGCCCGGTCCGGTGGCGCCTCAACACTCGAACCGTTCGGGCAAATCATACAGGTGCAGGTGAGACACGCAGTATGCCTCGTGTCTCACGCGTGCCGGCTATTTGCTCGCCTCCAGGAAATCAGAATCATCCCTACATGAAGGAGCCTGTCTAGCCCGCGTGTTGGTCTATTTCTCAAACCTGCAGCCGCACTAACCTCAAGAGTAACATCGGTAAGTAGTAGATTCTTGTTTTTTTTAAACCTGCTATTTCCTCCCCCGCTGTGGTATATACTCGTACAGATTTCGCAAATCCTTGGCAACAAACAAGAGGGGAGGCGAAACAATACCATACAACGAGACGAGCCCATCCCAGAGCCCGCTCGTCCAAATCCTTCCCTCTTCCAACCGTCCGTCATTGATCGACAACTGTCCACCTGTCCTCCAAAAACCCCAGGCCAAACCCAAGAAACAAAAAGAAACCGGCCAAAAAGACGTAAGCCACAACGTGTGTACTCCTATATCCTCTATCCATGCTCCTTCGTCAAGAATGTTCGTGTAGACAGGTCCCCAAGTCATCTCTTGTGTAGTATGCCAACCAAAGACCATATTCGATAACCCCGTAGCCAGCCGGTCGTTCGTTGTTCGTCGTCGTGGTATACAAGAAAAAAAGCTGTTGCTGGTGATGCCCATGTCGTTGTCGTTGCCGTTGCCGTGGCCATTGCTTTCGCAAGCCTTGCAACCCATATTGTCGCCCCGAACTATGCATGCCCAAGCCAGAAGAGACATTAGGATCATCCGTGCCGTCGTCCCATGCATCCATCCATCATCGGCCCTAAATCCCGACCCTGCCGCGCTCCCAAAGAGATATTCATGCCGGCGCCGATGCGAAACTCCAGATGCTGGTGACCCAAATGCCCATCTTACTATTATGCATGCCCATGTACATGTCAAACTCGCACTTCCATTAGATTGCTTTAGCCGTCCAAGTCATCTCGCTATCTGCGAAAGTTGATGATGGCGAGCTGTCCACATGTTAGCACAGCCATGATTACCTCTTCTATCAGCGCACAATCACTCACCCTACTATTAGAGCCGTAAGCCAGCTTTTGTCCGTCAGCATCCCAACACAGACAGTGCTCATCTTCTTCGTCTGTCTCGGCGTTGGCCTTGGGGCTGAGCCAACCGGGGTGAACTGGTCTGCTCCAGCTCGCTCGGGGAACAAGGTGGCTTCCCACTTTCCAGATCAACACCTGTGTCGATGTAGCTCCCGCAATAAACGCTCCGTCAGGCGTAAACGCGAGCCGCACAATTGGTGAATCCATCGTCAAGAAGCACTTGGCCTTGCTCTCGGGCATTCGGGCATTCCAAATCAGTATCGCACAGTCGTCACCTCCAGTCGCAATCAGCCGCTCGTCGTCAGCACCTAGCTGGTTTGCAGGAAGTGGTTGCCATTGCATTGAAGTAATGGCTCCTTGGTGTGCAGATATTGTCCTCCTCTGTCCCTTCTCGTCCCAAAGCTGTTTCAGTCAGCATATTTAGTTCTTCAGTTACCATACTGCGGTTTCTTACATCTAGTGTGCCCTTATCACTTGATGTAGCTGCCAGTCTTGATCGTGCGTCAAAGAGCACCTGTCTGAAGCTATCATCCTCCTTGGTCTCAAATTTCCTCGCTTGAGCTATTGTCGTATCGGTGCAGTGTAGGCATACCATCAGGTCACCACCGCAAAGCAAAAATTCGTGATCACCCGTCCAGACCGCATCGAGGGGAGTAGCCTCAATGTCGTGACCAGAGAGATAATATGAGAGCGAGTTTCCTGCGGGTGGGTAGTGCACCGTAATAAGAGCACCTCCCTTGTCCGGTGAGATGGCGAGGAGCGCCGTGTTGCTGGGGTTCCATGAAAGCTTGATAATGGGCGACTCCGATAGCTCCATGGACTGGATCAAGGCGCCCTCGGCTGACCAGACATTGATCGACGCTTGATTCCTCGAGTCTGTGGCAACCGCAATGGCAGCACCATCCGAAGTCCATGATAGGGCTGTTACTGTCGTTTCGCGAGGAACGTCACGGTCCAGCAAGGTGTGGCCTTGGGGTGACACGTGATCGTGTCCCGCCTCGACGGGGCCGGCACGCGCGACAGTCCAAACACGGGCTAGCGCATCCGTTCCAGCAGCCGCCAGGATGGACGGGTTTCTGGGGTTCCACTCGCACTGCAAAATGATGGGAGCATTCTCAGCGCCGGACGGAGATGGGGGCGACGGGGTCGTTGCATCTCGGCCGTCGCCCTTGCTGTGAGATGGGCCATCATCCACGAGCCGGATAAAGGTCGTTTCAGGAGCCAGCTCCTCGACTTTGTCGACCTGGGTGCCCTGCTCGGGTCCGTCAGTACGCACAATCGGCTCCGGCGCCTGTTCGCCCTCGAGCGGCGAAGGGTAGGCGTGATTGTCGGGTTGGTTGTCCACTTCCATGGGTGTCGTCACGGGAGGTCCTGATACTGCTGATGCCGCTGCCGATGCATCGGCGCCATGCTCGAAACCATTGCTTAGTCGCTGTCGCTTAGCCGGCGAACCATTCGGTAACTGTTGAGGCGCCCGTTTCCGTGATACTTCTTCAACCTCCTCTCCCTCTGCATCCTCTCCTTCCTCCTCGTCGATTTTTGATTGTGGGTGGGCGTCCAGAGGCCCAAAGATGCCGACCTGCAGCGCCTCGGCTGCTTCCGCCGGTGCATCCTGAGGCAGCTGCGAAGCCTGAATGTTAGCCCGTGACCGTTTTTCGACGTTTCGCTTTGTCACCAAACTGCTGCCCGCCTGCTTGGGTGGGGGGACAAATGAAGCGCAGGTGAGAGCAACAAAACTCAAGCATCACTTACCACTTTGCGTGCATGCTCGCGCTCGAGCGCGTGGTACAGGAGGCCACGGTTAAGGACCGAGACCAATGCATGGCTCTTGACGTGGCGCGCAAAGGCAAAATCTCTGTGAGGTTGTTTGACATGCCACTCCTTTTGGAATTTGGCCGCCGTCTCTCGGTAATCTGCGGAGGTGAGGGTTAGAACGTGCCGCCACAGGCGCGCAGAACTGAGTGCTACATACTGCCTTCGAGAAGGTACCTGTGAGGGAGCAGCAAGGCGGCGGTCAGCGCAAAAAGTCCAGGGGAATACGATCACAATGAGAGCCGCCTGTGTCGGGCAGCGATCGGGGGACGAGTGCGAGTCGGGGGACGCAGAGCAGTGACGAACCTCCAGACGAGATAGTTGACTCTGTCAGAGTCGACGAATTCCTTAGCGACCATGATGCCGGGGGGCGCCGCAGCAGGCGCAGCGTCGCTGAGGGACAGCGACCGAGCAGATGAGGCAGATTCTTTTGCAAGAGTCGATGAGCTCTTTGAAGCCAGGCCTGGGGGTCAAGTCGGACGCGGTTTGGTGTTTGATCGATAATCTGGCGGGTTGATGAGGGAAAGGCGAGTGAAGATGCAAAAGAGAGATGAAATTCAAGGTTCCAGTTGGGGCGGTGGTGGTGAGTGGGTACGTACCTACCGCCCCTTGTCGCTTCCCTGGACTGGGCTGGTGCCGCTCCCACCACGGTCGCCTTTCGCTCTCCCCGTTTCTGCCTCTGGCTCTAGCTCGGCCTGGCTTCAATTAGTTGGGGTGATGCGTGTGTGTGTGTGCGTGCAAGGATGGGATGGACACCCTGTCTTGGTACCCTTAAAACGCCAAGTAGCGACATTGCTCGCGCTGGAGCTACGGGGCCTTTACGGGGAGCTAGGTACGGGGCTGACTGGGGTTGATCAGGACTGATCCATGAACAACCGAGAGCCTCCAGCGCGCAACAGGCCAGGCCCGGGTAGAAACTAAGCAAGGGCAATCAATCGAAGGCAACGAGAACGAGCGAGCAAGCGAGCGGGTGGGCGACTGGGCGGACATTGAACAGCTTTCCAGGTTGGCCGCCCAGAAAAG
This sequence comes from Fusarium oligoseptatum, assembly GCA_003946995.1. Taxonomy (NCBI): domain Eukaryota; kingdom Fungi; phylum Ascomycota; class Sordariomycetes; order Hypocreales; family Nectriaceae; genus Fusarium; species Fusarium oligoseptatum. Next base: position 101,588 of record NKCK01000115.1, read on the forward strand.
GTACAGCACAGTACAGACCAGACAGGGCTACAGGTACCCACGGCTGGCTCGAAATGGGGCTGGCGCTAGTGGACGCCAGGTCGAAGGATGGAAAAAACAGAAGTGCACGCCAGCCAGACGGTCTCGAGCCTTTTCGAGATGGCGAGGGCTGGGTGCGCCAACAGCCTGCTGCGGGCGGACTCGCCCAAGTACCGCTACCTTGGGGATGGGGGCAGGCCAGCCAATCGATGGGTCGGCCGAGTCTCGTGGACCTGCGGATTGTGGAGTTGAAGGCTCGAACAAGCAGGGGTTCGTTGTGAGGATTTGAAGGTCTTGGAACCCGTTTTGGCCATGGCGCATGTTGAATGGTGAATGCAACCCCCAAGAACTGAAATAACCCCCCCTGTGTCGTGCTCATGCTCATGCTTGGACAGGGAGCCGACGCACCAGCAGCGGCAGCCGGGCCACCCTCCTCCAGGTGGGAAACGGTACTTTTCTCAGGTACTGGCCCAGGTCAGTCATTCGTTGGCTTCCATGCCTTCGCTAGAGAGCGGCGTTAACAAGCAGGACAAGGTTTGAAGATCCCACCCCTTGTTGGTGGTGACAGGGCCAGGAGAGGAGGGGGCAACGTCGAATTTCCGATACGATCGAAGACAATGGACGAGAGCCGAGAGTCCATCCCCTCCCATCTCGTCCTTGGTCGTCGCTGGCCTCGAGCACGAGACATTATCGCGCGTGGTCGGTAAATGGACGCCCCTGCCGCTGTCGGTTCGCCGACGGCTGCCATGGTGTTCCGTCAAAGTCCAACAGGCGGCCCCCCAGCTGGTGCATAACCTGGAAGGCTTCATCAGCAGGCGTCCAATCATTTACCACGCCCTCCTTAGTCAGGTCAGCCAGCAACAAACGCCAATCCACTCTTCCTTCGAGGCTCGGGTTGATGCATTCGCCTTTCTTCCCAAAATCTGAGACGGATGCAGATCGGCTGCGACAGGGGTTAAGCAGCCCACGTCTGAAAGTACCGGTACTTCGACATGTGTCAGGTTCCGTCCCCCGCCCATCCCTTCCCCCCTGTTGTGTTCACTCCAATTCGAGGTGCAATGTCACGATGGCTGAGGAAACGCGGTCTGGCTCCTGTTCAAGCTTGTGTCGTCATGACGAGAGTCGGGCAGCGTCAAGAAATCCGGAGTGGTCACCAGATACCAGGCTGAAGAGGAAGAGTCTCCCGACCGACGCCATTTTCTTGCGGTAGACTCTTAAAGGTCCGTCCGGGGAGGCGAGATTCAAGAACCGGACCATCAATCGAGGCCCACCAAAACACTGCCCCGGCATCCAGCCTGGATGCTCCCACAGCTCCGGACGGACAGATGCCACCGCGAACAAGGATGCCACACCCAATGTCGTCCGCACATCTGAGCCATCCATCTCTGCGTGACATGACATGCACAACTCACTGCCTCTCGGGCACAAGACCAGGCTAGGCACGCCGGTAACCGCCAGGCAGAGATGATGAGTGCGGTCGGCAGCATCGTTGTTCACGAGATGGCAATGCTTGTCGAGCAAAGGTTGCCAGCGTCATCGCAATCAATACATACGGCTGCCAGCTGATGATTTACGGCCGGTGCAACAGTCCCAAACCCCTCGCAACATCCATGATTCTTGTGCAACCCAGGTCTGCCCCGTTTCGGCTCTCCGACCTGCCTGCGCAAGAAAACGGTTGTCACACCGTGACAATAACGGCAGCGATAAATATCGACCGTCACAACGCGCTGACAGCCCTGCCTCGCTCTTCTCGTCATTACGTGGCAACACTCTAGTTCGGTCAAAGGGGCCGCCAAGGAGCCCACCGTGGAACTGGGGGACCATCGGGGCGCCCTGGTCCGGGCCTTGGGCCACCATGCCTAGCGCTCTTCATAGGGACGAAATCTGGCATCATGATTTGAATCGTTCTTGAGATCCATACAATGCGACGGGAAAGCGAGTCGAGTACGCCATTCTCGAGACGATGGGACATTGAACGGGCCGTACCCGTGATCTCGCTCTGGAAAGCTGACAACGTGATGCTGCAGGATTCCCTCCCAACCTACCTACCTACCCATGACAAACCTCCGAGCGTCGGGTACCCGCACCTTTTGACTTCGACAGGGACCCGTCATTTGTCGAGTGCGTCAATGCACGGACTCTGTGATGATTTCAGCGGTTGGAAACAATGCAACAGGGCAAACTGTTCGCCACGAGGTGATTGATGATGATGGCGCACGTCGGTATCCGTCTACGCGAAGATACCGTATCATTCGTTTCTCGTCAACCTTCTGTTGGGGCCTGGGAAGCACATCATGATCACTGCAATCTTGAACAGCTCGGATATTGTTTTGGTCACGTGACATTGAATGTCGCAAATGGAAGCCTCCCGTCACATTCCCTTCCCGAGGTTCTCGTTGTGCATCTCCCGCCGGTACTTGGACCTCCACCGACGCAAAATGACCTGAGCCCATGACGCCTCACAAATCTCCGGCGCCCTCACCTCAGGCACCAATCTTTCTTTGACACTCTGGGGGCTCACGGCATGGCTCCCCACTGCTGTACTTGGTCAACACAAATCTCTATCTGGCCAGATGCGCCTTTTTCATCTGAATCTCAACAGCGCAACACCAGGTCGAGGATGTGGCTTGCTTGCTGTGCCCTGCACGACATTCCAGAGTCACTGGCCCCACTCGCTCCATGTTCTGTGAGGCAGGGGAACAGTTGTTCGACGGTTTCAACACTCCTGGCCAATCAGCGGTCAGATTTGAGACCGACCCTCGTTGACAAAGTGCCTCCGTCATCCCGCTGCCGAGGCCGCCGAATCTTCACCGACTTCGGTATCTGGGTCTCCCCATCCAAATTTGAGAACAGCCCACCAGATGTGATATCAAGGGCTATACGCGGGATATAGCTGACAGGCTGCTGCGGGCGCGCATCTACCGGTGGCTGCCTTGCTGCGGTCACCGTGATAAGGGTTCCGTAAGGAGTCCATATTGAATAGCGAAGACGCGATTGCCTCAACCAACAGGCCTAGTGTCAATGCCTGGCCCGGTCTGAAGATCGTCAAACTGAAACATCCGAAGCTTTCGATGCAATCTCTTGATCCCAACTCTAAGCGTGGCTCTATCGTTGGATGCGGGCGCTTGCGGAGCTAACCGTTAGAAGCTTGTTCCCTACCTACGTATATTTCTTTCTTTGCTGACTGTTGTGCGACTGCAATTCCTTAGCCCTGCCGGTCAAGGCCAGCACTCAGTTGGATGTGATCCATGACTTGACATGTTCTCCCTTGCAGTTTACCGAGCTGCGCAGTGTTGTGATTCCACGTGTCGCCCCTCCTGTTGTCTTCTGTATACCTGTTGTCTAGGTTGCGATCTCGAACGCCCATCATCACCGTGCAGAGTCTTGTTTCACATCATTGTGAGCCTTGTTGCACGAATGTCTTGAAGACGACTCTGGTCTCCACATGAAAATTCCTCGAATAGTCGAGAAGCGCGACATCCAAGATGGTCAGGTAGGAAGAGGGGAACCCTTTAATTGCGTTCATATGTGGGACCAGAGAGAGGAAAGTGAGCGCGGTTCTCGGGCTTGTTGATCAATGCGAGAGGGCGGCCTCTTGAGGTGCGAGATTACAGACTTGGTCAAGTGATGAAACGGAAGAACAGGGGTTAGGTGGATGGTGCTTTCTCTGCCTGAGGCCACATGATGCCGAGCAATCTGCGCCACAAGGAGTCGAGGCTTAGCCTTGTTGTGTGAGGCTGCACACAGAGGACAGACAACCTTACCCAGAAACTCGGTGCATCAAAGGGGGAAAGAAAGAGAGGGCAACCACTCATCAAGCGCCGACTCCAACAACGAGGCTTGTAGAAGCAAGACAACGCCTACGACATAAGCCTTTCCTTGGCTCTTACGCATCGGCTGATCGGCCCCTGGAATACACCGACATCACCAGAGCCCAGCCGCGTTTCTTGGCTGAGTTGGACATCATCCAACTTCAATACCACCTCCCTACCAGAACCGTCTTAGACTTCGAACCCAGATACATCGACGACGATGCCGCCCCGAATAAATATCCCGCCGGTAACGCGCATCCTCCTCATCGCGCTGCTCGGCCAGTCCCTCCTCAGCGCCGCGATCCGATACCGACAATGGACCGCCCACGCCGACATTGTCATCCCCTACCTGACGCTGGTGCCTCAACTGTCCATCATCTACCCGTGGACCTTTATTACGTCGACGTTTGTTGAAAGTAACGTTTTTCACACTCGCTATCGCCGGCGTCACGCTGTATCATGGAGGACGATATCTGGAGAGAGCCTGGTCTTCGGCCGAGCTGGCCAAGTTCCTGGCCCTCGTGTCTTTGATCCCCAACTTCCTGACCCTCTGCGTCATGGTTCTCTTCTTTACCCTGACGCGCAAAGAGAGCTGGACGTATGTGTTCTCCAATGTTGGTAACTCGATGCGAGATTTGGCTAACGATATATTCCAGTCTAACCGTCATTGCCGGAACGATCCCTGTTCAGATCTCCTTCCTCGTTGCCTTTAGCCAGCTTGTGCCGGCTCATACGGTGACTCTCTTCCGCGGCATCCTATCCCTCCGAGTGCCCCGATTCCCGCTGGTCTACATCGGCATCGTCTTTCTTCTGTCTCTTACTCCTATTCTTACAAGGGCCGCCCTGTGGCTCGCCATCTTTGGTTTCCTTACCAGCTGGACCTACCTGCGATTCTACAAGACCGTCTTCCCGGATCTCGAGTCGTCCCAGCCCGCCTCCCAGCGCGGCGATGCGAGCGAGACGTTTGCGTTTGCCGAGTTCTTCCCCGGTCCCGTCAAGCCTTTTGTGGCTGCAGTCGCCGACCAGATCTTCTTGGTGCTAGTGGCCATGCGAGTGTGCACGCCCTTCTCCCAGGGCGAAGCCTCTCGAAACGACAACCGGATTCACCGTAACGCCCCTGGAGGTGCCCGCGCCGAGGCTGAGAGGAGGAGGGCCATTGCCCTCCGAGCTCTGGACCAGAGACTTCACGCCGCCACGGCCAACCAGGCGGCGACGCGGCCGGCTACCCAGCCTCCTAACAGACCTCGGGTCCAACTGTGCAGAGCCAGCCTCAGCCTGCAACTCAGACGGCCATGACTTCATCTCCTGGCCCGATGCTGGGCGAGACCAAGTTCGAGCCTGACCACGACGACTCCAAGAGCTAAGGGCTTGGCATACATGGGCAGCATACAGCGCCTCTTGTGTGTGTGTGTGTGTGTCGTGTACGATGTACGATTCTTTCTTGGACCTGGGAAACGGATGCCGACATGGGAAACGGACAACAGCAGCAGCAGCAGCGTGTACTCGCTAGCGATGTTTTAATAGAGAAAGAGTGTATGGACGAACGGATGGGTTGGCGGGCATAGTTAGTGGAGCACTGGTGTTAACACGGTTTCTGGGGGGGGGTTCATTTCCTTTTTGAGTCTGTGGCCCTGATTCGGGGTTGGTTTTTGCCTCTACGCAGAGGGAGAGGTTTTTCCAGTATTTAGGCTAGATATCAATTTTCAGCAAGGTACATGGGCGAGGTTTTAGAGTGCCTTGGATGTGACCATGCGGAAACTTGGGATGGGTAATGTGAGATGGCTGCGTCAAGTCGACGCCGGTTTACTTTGTTTGTGTCACTTGGTTGTTCTTTGGATGGTCACGGCTTATCAGATGTTAAATGTAGTTGTGTTCGTGATCAAGTGGTCAGGTGGACAACTTGGGTTCACTCGTGATGAATACTCTCTAAGTGTAAGGCAAGAAGGAGTAGAGAACATTCATATCCATTCAAATAAAACCCGTCCTCGCGTTTTGACATATTGAGAAATCAACAGCTACTGTCACTCAAAGTTGAACATCATTCAAGATGCAGGGTAGGTCAAACCCGGAAAGATCATGATTCTTCGGATCTAGATAACCCCAGAAAAAAGCGTGGCTTTCCCAGGGGTCAAGGGGACGATGCTGACCAATCAGGCAGACGCAATTTGCATGCTGCAGTGTCCTCCCTTGGCGATGACGACCCTGGGGACAACGACGACGAGCTGTCAACTTTTCCCCATCTCCCGTGTTTTCCGAGGTCTTTGCTGTTCGAGGGAGAATTGGGTCAATTGCACTATTACCGGCTGTGGTGCGTCTGAGAGTGCTAGTCTTGAGTCTAGAGGGGTGGACTATATCGCTCCTCTCTTAACTATGGGTTGGCCTTACGAGTTCATCACCCTCACGGATGAGGAGAAGCATCAGCGTCGCATCGCACTCGAATACTACGCCTACGTCGCCTTCCTCTCAGCTTTCGTCCCTTGTCTCATCTCCATCTTGGTACAGCTCATCACCCGCGTGCGCCGTGCCCGACGCGGGCAGTACAGTGAGGTGCCAGGCTCACCAGGGGTTAAGGCGAATCAGCAGAGATGGATCACCAGGATGATTGGGAAGTGGTCTGCTGCCCAGTGGTGGCTTGGTGAGGATGTGTACCTTTTGGGATCGCGTTGGGGACAGCGTGATGAGTGGGTTTTTGGTGTTGCTTGGACGTTGTGGATGTTGATTCTCTGCGTTCGAGGGACGGGTAAGGGTAAGACATTGAAAACTCACCAACTGAACTTGAAGATGAGATGTTTCTGACTACTTATAGACTATCTTCACCTCACGAAGCGCTTCGGCATCATTGCAACTTCGCAAATGCCAATCCAGTATCTCCTAGCCCTCAAAGCGCTTAACCCCTTTGCCTTCATCCTACGCTCATCCCACGAGCACCTCAACCGGTACCACCGCGTGCTAGGCCGGATAATCTACTTCCTGCTAATCCTCCACGCCATATTCTACAACATCTTCTTCTTCGAGTCTGGAATCTGGGTTAAGCGCTTCTTCGCCCCGGTCGTCTTTGCCGGCGTTGTCGGCTTCGCGGCGTTTCACGCTCTTACTGGCACGGCCATGGCTCGGGTGCGCGAGTATTCGTATCGCATCTTTTTCGTCACTCACCTTGTGGCTGCGTTTTTCTATCCCGCCCTTAATCTACTACCATGCGCACTCTGCCCGGTTTTATGTTTCTTTGGCTGTTGGTAGCTTCGTTATCGACTTGGCCGCGCGCAAGATAACCACCATCACGACGCTAGCTGTCATCGAGGCCATCCCCGGGACAAATCTCGTCAAGGTCTCGGCCACTATGCCTAGTAGCAAGATTGCCAAGTACCGAGCCCATCCAGGGTCTCATGTCTACCTCAACATGCCAGCCGCCTCTCGCCCGGGCATTGGCCAATTCTCTGCTCCCCATCTGCTCTTCGAGTTTCTCTACAACCCCTTCACGGTGGCATCAACCGACGAGGAGACACACGAGCTGACACTGGTTGCACGCACGCGGGCTGGACCGATGACGGGCCGCCTCAACCACTTCTCGTCAACTGGGAGCGCCTCAGCCAAGGTCGACCTCAACATCGAAGGCCCATATGGTGCGATAGGAAAGACGTTCCGTGATCTCGTCGACTCGGGAATCAACCGTGTCTTGCTCGTCGCTGGTGGTGTAGGAGCAACATTTGCGGTGCCCTTATACCACGCCATTCTGGCCGAGAACGCTTCAGCTCACGTCCAGCTCATTTGGGCCATCCGGAGTCCCGGCGAAGCAACCTGGGCATCGTCAAGCCCCACGGGCAAGTCCCTCCTAGACGACGACCAGGTGCAGCTCTTCCTCACGGGTGACATGGGTGTCACCGACAACGGAGTCGAGATGAGCAGCCTGCAACAAGGGAGCGCTCGAGCAGGTCGGAGCCCTAAGAGGCCCGACTTGCAAAAGATCGTCGACGACACGTTCCGGCAGGGGCAAGGAGAAAAGGTCGCCATCTTGGTCTGCGGCCCCCCTGCGATGGCGAGCGAGTTGCGGAGAAGTGTTACGCCTTGGGTTATGAAGGGGCGACAGGTGTGGTGGCACAATGAGAGCTTTGGTTGGTAAGAGGATATCGAATCGTATCGGATTGGCCTGGCGTTTGGGTTGTTTCGGTTTTCATGTGTCTATATAGTCTAGATTTCCACCAAGATAGATGTGTAAGGATATATGCCAAATCTCGTGGTAGTTGTGCCACGATGATGTTTGGTCCTTGACCCAAAGCACCCATAGCCTCCTCTTCATTGTGAGCCGAGATAGTATACATATATCTATTCTGGCTGATATATACCTCCAGTCTTGAAAGAGCATGGGTGTAGCTCGATATAGTGTAGACGAAAACGGACCTGTATGCCAATGAGGTTAACATTTGTTGAGCCGCTACAGTCACATCATAACTGGAATGTCATCAAGTCATATTGCTATGCTCCCTTGTTCTCCCTGTATCAGCGAGTTTTCGCTTCTTTAGTCATAATTCTCAACCACCAACGCCCCTATCCATCTCCTCTTGGCTACCAAGAAGCTCCGCACCCGTATAGTCACTGTCGACTAGGTCTAATCTTGTGTCCCATTTAACAGGGACAGACTGCCGCTATTTTGGCAAGGTTTATGCATAAACTGAAAGAAAGGAGAATTGAAAGAACAAGGAAACAGCCCTCTCTAAGTGAATCGAATCGAATCGTATATCTGGTGTCGTAAACGGCATTAACCGACGTCCTTAAAGGTCGTCTCGTCCCCACCTCATCTTGTGCGCTACAGCTTCACTGTCGGTAGCGAGCGAGCTGTGCCATGATGTTCTGTACTTGGACTGCCGCATCACCATTCGGGGGCGCTCCGTTCGACGGGGGCTGCGCTCCATAAGGTGCCCCGTACGAGTTCGGAGGAGGTTGCTGGGTAGCGGCATTGCCACCTAAGCTACCTAAAATTGCCTGTATATCAACTTGCGGTGCGGAGGGGGCAGAGACTCCCGCTGGAGGGTGAACAGGATTTTGGGCGCCTGGCTGGATCTGCGATAACAGCTGCTGGAGTGCGGCGGGGTTAAGCTGTCCCACGAGGCTGGCAATGTCGGGACCACCTGCAGAAGGCTGTTGGCCATACTGACCCTGAGGTGGACCAGTTGGGAACCCGGATGTGGGCGGTTGATGAGGTGGTTGTCCACCGTAAGGATTGCTATATCCGCCATTTCCACCGAATGACTGGCCGTAGCTTGGCTGGCCTCCTGATGCCTTGGCCCTTATAATCACCTCGGCTGCGGTAGAAGGCTCCAGATCAACGTACTGGTCGAACCGAACGTTACTCGAGCCTGCTGAGCGATCGAAAGCCTGGACCGGAATCCTTCCGAGGGTTTGCGCTCTGAGATCAAGATCCACCACTGCATGCACACCCTCGGCTGCCTGTCGCTGAACAACGACATCCTTGGGGATTCTGGGGTGTAGGTACATGACCTCAGATCTCAAGCCCTTGGTTTTGAAGGCTTGTTCCACCCAGTTAACAAAGTCGCGGTTGACGTCTGGCTGGAGAATGATTTGGACGTCTGGCACATCGGCGCCGTACCGCCTAGGAAGTTCGAGCTCGCCTTCGTGCCGAGGTCGCCCGTAGGGGCTCGGACTTCTTCTCCTGTAGTTGTCCTTGTCGTTGCGGCCGTAGCCCGGTGAGTGTGACCGCCCCCGTCCCCTGCCACCATCATAGAAGCCCCTATCGCGACCATAGGACTCGTCTCTCTGGTAATCATTACGACGTGGTGACTGACCGCGGCTTGGCCGGTAATCATCCCGGTTCTGGTGTCCATGTCGTTCGTTCCGGCGTCCACTCTCACGCCCCCGGTTTCTCTCCGGGCTTCGGGCTCTCTCCTTTTTGGCCTTGTCCTGGACACGAGATACCTCGAGATCTTGAATTGGTTAGAACACCATCACTCAATCACAAAGGGGTGTTAACTTACGAATCCTGCGCCCCTTGATTTCGATTCCCTGGAGGTTCTCCATCGCCCTCCGTCCTTCCTCTACCGAGTGATACTGCACAAACCCATAGGCAGATTTGAGAGAAATCTGGGCAAGCCTTCCGAACCGATGAAACAGATCAAAGACGTCACGCTTCGATACCTTGTCGCTCGAGAGGTTGCCTGTAGAGAATATGTGAGCGCCGTTTTTGGACGCGCCAGACGCGGATCGTGTACCAATAAAGATGCGAGAGCCTTCAGGAAAGCGGTCCCACTTGGCCTCCGACATGTACTGTCGCTCATCAGCCAAGAACTGATCCCACTGACGTTGGTATTCGGCATCTTGAGCTCGATCAGCAGTATAGGGGGCGGACTGAGGCGGGTATGGAGGGGCATTCATGGAAGTGATGGCAACAGGCGCGTGCAGACCAGAGCCAGGAGGAGTTGCAAAGTTGCCAAGTGCATCAGGAGCCGTGGCCGGCGCCCCAGCAGCCACGTACGTAGACGGTTGACCGGGGGTTGGCGGTGCGGCCACACTGGAGGGGATACTGGCATTGATGCCCCCTGGATGGTGCTGCGAGGCATACGACTGGGGCGCGGCTTGCGACTGGGGAGGCCTCGGAGGAAGAGAGGCGGATGATGGGAAGGCTGACGACGAAGGTCCCGGTTCAGCGGACGGTTCACCTTTGGCGGACAGAGTAGATGGATCTGCGCTGACACTGGGCTCAGCAGGAGCAGTGAGGTCGGCGACAAGCCGTTGAATATCAGTTGAGGCACTGGGGGAACCGGCGGCGTTGGAGTCCGCCTTGGCTGTAGCTGGAGACGATACCAGCTGGTTGGAGGGCTGCGATGTGGCCGGCGTCGTAGCACCGCCGAGATGGGCTTCGGACGAAGCGTTGGAAATGGCCGTTGCCATGGGCTCGCCTGGCTGGGCTGATGATGATGATTCAGGAACGGCATGTGAGACTTCTGATGGGCGACTTGTCAAGTGATCGGATGAAAGAGAAACATCGTTGGATTCTCGGGGCATCGATGATACATCTTCTGGCTGAATGTCCCCGTCCTCACCCTCCTCCGGCCCAATCGGGGAATCAAAGGTCTTTGCGTAGTCGTCATTGCTGTCTGGGAGCTCCTGCTGTGGCTGAGGCTCAGGCTGGGGTGCCGCCTCGGTATCGTCCTCGCCGTAGGGGTCGTTGAGGCTGTCGTCATCTACGATATCGTCATCACCGCCTCCCGAGATAGGCTCGAGGTTAGGGGCACTGCTGGTCATGCCGTTGGCGGCATCAGCGGCAGCGGCAGCGGCGGCAACCATGGCGTCGATGGTATCGACCGTCTCCTGCAGCGCGGGAACTGCCAAGGACGTGGCAGAGTGAACGGGCGACGGAGAGACAGGGGAGAGATTGGCAGTGGCCTGGATTTCCGCCTCGGGTTCTGGCATTAAGTTGGGCTTGGGGGGGTGTAAGAGTGATGAGTAGTAGAGTAGAGCGCAGATTGATGAAGAGAGCCTCCCATGCGCCGCAATCGCACAAACAAGTCGGACACGGACGATGGTGCAGTTGGAGACGGTGGGAATGGGCTCGTCTCGTTAGTGGAAGTGGCCGCCACGCGACGGCCTGGCGCAGAATGATAAGTGGAAGCGCGATGGAGAGATTGGGCCGCGGTCAGAACGGGGGGTGCCAAGAGAGGAGCTGGAATAGGTAGGTAGGTAGTTGCGGGCCAAACGGGCGTAGAAACGAGCGGAAAGAGGATCGGCACTGTCGCAAGAGCGTGATGGAAAAGAAGCAGGCGACAACACTGACTGCTCAACAAGGAAGCGAGCAGGTAGCGATTTGCGACGTCGGAGTTGGGTGTGTCGCACCGGACGAATGAGTTCGCGAGTGTGGAACACCTTAGGATGGATGCGGCACGTGAGAGCAAAGCGATAAGGGCTAGAGGTTCCTCATCAAATCAAAGAAAGGTGCTTGGCCTAGACTCGGCGCGACAAAGGAGTTGTCGTGGCCGTAGAGATTGGTCCTCGAGCGAAGCGTCGATGTTGGCGTCAGGTCAGTCAGAGTCTGGCGATAGGTGAAGATGAAACTGGGAAGAAGTAAGAAGGCTGGGGTTTCGGGGTCGAATGAGGCTGATCGGGCGCAAGCGTCAACCCCGACGGGCGGGAGACGCTAGGCTATTTATGGCAAGGCGGTCAAACGCCTCGACACGGCAGTTTGTACGGGATGGAAGCCCCAGCAGAACCTTGACCAAAAAGGCAAGCAGCAACATTTTGCCAACCAACATTAACGTTGTGTACATTTATTTTTTGGGGGCTGCAGCTGGGCTATAGAAGGAACTGGCCTTGGGCAAATCTGTTCGGGCTCTTTCTCTCAGAGTTTTAAGCTACGTGTGTGAATGATGCTCCGACGACAGTTGACAGCAGTTCTCGGGCTGCGGATACAGCCCCAGCACCAGGCCTTGCACTTGCTAAGCCCTCCTTTTGCCCCCAGATTCAAAAGATACCAGGCTTTTGACGCTGATCTCGACCAAGAGGCGTTGGCTGAAGCTCGAACATGGTTCCACTCGACAAATGCATTATCGCAACTTCCAAGGGGTAACACCACCTACTCTCGATCTAGTGGACCGGGCGGACAGCATGTCAACAAGTGCGCAACACTCAAGTCCTCGCTAAATAGAATACCGTCATGCTCACAGACAAAAGGACCGAAACAAAGGTCACAACAGCGTATCCAGTTAGAGAGTTGCTCTCGAAGCTTCCCAAGTTGTTGCATCAGAGCATCCGAGAATCGAGATACTACACGGAAAAGAGCGACTCCCTTACCTTTCACAGCCAGGACTCCCGGTCAAGAGATGCAAATGCCAAAGACAATTATAGAAAAATGATCAAAGAGGTCTGCCGCATTTATGAACATGTAGTTCCCAACGAGACGAGCAAGGCGAAGGTGGAGAAGCACAAAGAGAAGTGGGCAACCTCTTTATTACCATGCACGTCGTGAGTCGTCTGTTGACAAGAAGCAGCATGACGAAAGCGAATGACTGGAGGGTGAAGATGAAACGAAGGATCTCCAACAAGAAGTCGGAGCGAACAGGTCGGATCGGCTATTGAAGGGGAAGGATGAGCAGGCCGTTGGTCGTGCTCTTGTCATCAAGTGGTCATGGCGGTCATGGCAATCTTCATGAGACGAGATGAGACAATGAATGGCAAGAAAAACACCAAGGCTACGATATGTACGATATGAATCGGTGGTGGGTCGAAAGAAGAGTATTTGTAGGAATTCAAGCATTACACATTACACGGCTGGTTAACTGCCGTTATCAATCGTTGACCTTGCCGGTAGTGAGCCTAAATGATTTTCGGCTACAGCGTCGCATACCTAAGGTACCGATAGAGCGGATGAGATGAGATGAGACGAGACAAGACGAGACCACGAAGCGAGAGCATTGATCAGGTGTCAATACGTACATCGGATCTTTAATTGAAAGGGATTAGAAACCATATGATGCGTCCAAAGGTGAAACCCCCATCATTACCGCACCATGTTCGGCAATGTTGCCGTTTTGTAGCCACAAGACAGGCCTCTCCTCTCGTCCCGTCTTTATTCCTGCCCACGATTACGACTACGCCAATCTACTGTACAGACCGTCCTACATTGGCTCGACCAACAGATGGAACTCCCCGAAGCCAGACCTGCATCTAGACCGGCCCCCGTCAGCCTTTTTTCCAGTCCTCTTCAGCTGGGCTCCCTCGCCTGACTATCCCTCCCTCTCTCCGCTAATAGGTAACCCCACCTTTAGATCCATCCATTCCGCCCACTCGATCACTGCCCGACCGCGCTCCCTCTCCCCACCACCACCACCAGACAGCATCTGTGTTCAGCTGCTGACACTCTTCGCTCTTCAGCTGGCCGGCTGTCTTTCTCATCATCCTTCTTCCCTCAGCAACGCACTCCTCTGGAAAGAGTGTCCATCGCCGCCGCCTCCCCTCGCGACAACACCGCACCATACTCACGCCCTGCGCTCTTCAGTTCACCCTTTGCGGGGCATCGCGATCTTCCACCTCTCCATACCTAGGTACCTTACTCCTAAACGGCGCCTCACATCACAACCTTCAGCATGGACCCCGCCGCTCGTCCACAACCTCAAGTTCAGCCTTGTAGATACAAGGTTGGCAAGACGCTAGGAGCAGGCTCCTACTCTGTCGTCAAGGAGTGCGTCCATATTGACACTGGTCGGTATTATGCCGCCAAGGTCATTAACAAGCGCTTGATGGCCGGTCGCGAACATATGGTGCGCATTGCCCTAGTATCCTCCTCTTCGCTGGGTTATTCTATTTGCCCATCGAAGTCAAACGGCCCTTTATCGAAACACCTAGTGGCTTACACGAAATGTACAATATAGGTCCGCAATGAGATCGCCGTCCTCAAGAAGGTCTCCATGGGCCACCAGAACATCCTCACCCTCGTTGACTACTTCGAGACCATGAACAACCTCTACCTCGTCACCGATCTTGCCCTTGGAGGTGAACTTTTCGACCGAATCTGCCGAAAGGGATCCTACTTCGAATCCGATGCCGCCGACCTCGTCCGCGCTACACTCTCCGCTGTCGCTTACCTTCACGACCATGGCATTGTCCATCGCGATCTCAAGCCCGAGAACCTGCTCTTCCGCACACCAGAGGATAATGCTGACCTTCTCATTGCCGACTTTGGTCTTTCGCGAATCATGGATGAGGAGCAGTTCCATGTTCTCACTACAACTTGCGGTACTCCAGGATATATGGCTCCCGAAATCTTCAAGAAGACGGGTCACGGCAAACCCGTCGATCTTTGGGCACTAGGTGTCATTACCTATTTCCTTCTATGCGGTTATACTCCCTTTGATCGCGACTCCGACTTTGAAGAGATGCAGGCTATCCTCAATGCCGACTACAGCTTCACCCCGATTGAGTACTGGCGCGGCGTCTCAAGCCACGCCAAGGACTTTATTCGGCGCTGCTTGACCATTGACGCTACTAAGCGCATCACGGCCCACGAGGCCCTTCAACATCCTTTCGTTGCAGGCTTCATCAATGCCGAGGGTGAGAGCCAGAACCTCCTGCCTAACATCAAGAAGAACTTCAACGCCCGCCGGACCTTGCACGCAGCTATCGACACTGTTCGTGCCATTAACAAGCTCCGCGAGGCCCAGAATGGCCTCATGGATGGCGCTCGATCCAAAGAGCCCAACCGTGGTACCGCACGACAGTCGCAACCGCAGCAGCAACCTGGCGTCCGAAAAGATGACAGCGCCATATCCATGAGCAACAATCAGCCTAAGGACAGTGGTTATGGAACACAGACTGAGACTGATGTGGTCATGGGTAATACGGCGGCCTCCAACGTCCCATCCGCATTGCAACCGGGCAACAATGGAAACCGCATCATCGAGACGTCCAAGGGACTCTGGAGTGGACCCGCCATGAAGAGGTAGAACCGACGTGCGGGAGATATCCATGTCATTGATGTATCACGAGGGAGTACTCGAATCCAACGGAAATTGACATGAGCCGTGTCTTTTCGCCGAAAGGGGAAATGAAAGTTTTCGTTGGGAAGGTCCTTACGCTTGGAGGAGAGGCTCGAAGTCAAGACCAGATAATGCAGGTTCATATTGGCGATTTGATGAGCAAAGTGACGATTTTGTTGATGCAAGGGAAGACGAGGGAGCATGTCAGCGATATTGTTCTTGAAGTCACTGGACTTAAAGAGGTGGGAGGTTTTGAAATGGAGCGCAGGCTCGCCGTTCGAGGAGAAGAAAGGATGATGATGAATCAGCACGGTTTCATTTATATCTCTTCTTTCAGAATATTCTCATGTTTTTCTTCTCATACGTTTCTCTTTTTTTGTATTTCCTTTTTTTATGTCTTCTTTCCTCCTCTATTGTCTTGTCAGCAGCCATGAGACGCTTTTGGAGTAGATACCAGGGACCACCACGCAGCCAAAGTCGAAATCAAAACACTGGGGAAAACTTGACACTTTTGCAGAACTTTGTGCCCATGTGTTCACTTGTTGGGGGCTTGTGTGTGTGGGATGCGAGAGTTTCTGTGCCCGCTTCATCTTGGACGTATGAGACCGAGATAGTCGCGAGCGGATAGGATGAAACTCGAGGAGCCCGAGACGAACGGTGTCAAACCTGTCATGTTTTATAGGGCTGTCGATATCGGATGATAAGTAAAAACCGTACATGGACTCTCCCATCTATTGTTGCAGACTTCTAGAGGTCATTGGTTGATTGATAGACGTTTCATGGGGAACCATGATGGGAGCCAAGTTTCCAACAACCAGCATTTTGATGCGGTTGAACTGGCTCGGTGCTTCAAGTCTAAGAGTGACTTCAACATCGGTAGTATGAAATAAAGTATCTCACTACTAAATTAACCGTTGCCAAGTACACCGGACGTGGCATGATCAGCATCATGATTCCAACGTCGTCAAGATTGAGTTCAAGGTTACCATTAGCAACACCGAAAGAAAGTTGTCAACAAAGCATAACAAGCGAGCACACAAACGGACAAACAAATAGGTGACAGTAAATGGTCTGTCAATTCCCTTCTAACTCCTAATGTCTAGCGAGTGGTATCTTTGGTATTCCGTTTCCTTGTTCACTCCCCGAAAAGACGTCCGCCTCCTTGCGCCGACAGGTTTTCATTCTCCAGAACCGAACCGTCCCGAGGCTCAGCCATCAGCGAGCCAAAAATGAGTCCCTCCTTTTCCCATCCCCATCAAGAGGGCGCTTTGTGTGTACCTTTGTCCCTCTTGGTCTGGCTCCAGGCTCTCTCTCTCTAGCGAGCGACTTGATGCGTGGCATGTCGTTTCCATGCCCACGCACGAATTAACCTCCTCTGCATTGTATACATTACTCTATTCAGATCCAGGTTCGTCCCTTGACAGGGTATAACGCATTAAGTATGGGGCAAACGTTGCTCCCTGGAACCCCATTATTACAGTATCCGTCTGGCCCTGACGGCCCTGCGCCAGAATCCAGCATCTGCCGTAGTAAAAACAAACACCGCGTTGCGCCGATTCGCTGTGCTGTAGAATGCCAAAGATTTTGTCGAAAAAATATGTAGGGTCGAAAATTAAAGTTGGGGTTTCGGGCATTATGTTCGTAAACTCCCATCAACCGTGGAAGTGTTGTGGGATCAAGTCGTCCAGAAGATATTAAGACTGTGTTGCTGAATCGAATCGATTACCGCCCAACAACCACCTCACTCAGTTCCACATCGCGGGGTCGATTTTGGCCCTCCCAAGGATGTCCGTTTTCGTCCAGATCCATGAGCATGTGGGGGAGGGCCTCCTCCGACAGGGTTGGGCTCAAGGTTCCGCTGCTGGAGCTGTAGCTGGAAGCACTCGCTACAGTCCAACCATCACTGGAGTCGGCCCGTGGACGTCCAAGCAGGCCAAGACCGAAGTACTCGCCGTATTCCTCGTCCGTAATCGTGTTGCGGTCGCCGTACTCGACGTACTCGTACTCCCAGCGGGTAATCTTGTCCTCCTGGTTTCGAGGCAACCATCGCGCCTTTGCCACGTAGAAGAAGGAGGCAGCAATGAGACCACCGCAAACCAGGTCGATCGCATAGTGATGGCTGAGGTACATAGTGGCCCACCAAACCCAGCCAGCGTAGAGGATAAAGTAGGTGCGGAACTGGGGGAAGCAGTGAGTCATGAAGAGAGCCTCAAGAACTGCATTAGCAGCATGAAGCGAGGGGAATGCGCCGAAGGGCACGGGCGCAGAGCTGAAGTTGGTGGTATAGAGATCAATGCCGAAAATTGCGTCAATGCGAGCAAGTCCAGCGGGAGATCCGGGCATGCCGTACGCAGCAGGCTCGAGACCATGCTCGTTCTCATACCAAGGAGGCGTGCAAGGGAAGATGAGCTGGATAGTGACACCCAGAATGCTCATCCAGCCGAAAGTGCGCGCGAAAACAGGTGTGGTGCCAGGGGCGCCAAAGATCCAGAGAATCAGGGCGCAGACGACAGGAGCACCGAAATGGCACAGGCCATAGGGGACCCAGGCGAGGATATCGAGGGCCGGGTGTTGGTGGGCGGAGAGAATGCTGGAAAGGTTGGCGCCATAGAGAACGTTCTCGAGGGCGGGCAGCACTCGGACCCAGATGTGAGGTCGAACCTCATAGGGGATAAAGCTGGGAGAAATAAGCATGCGAGAAATCTGAGAAGCTGCGGAGCGTAAACTTACCGGCTACAAAAGAAATACAGAAGCCAAATCCAGATCATTGACGACGGGAGGAAGAACTGGCGAGTGGCAGGCATGAGCATAAGCCATACACTGCCGACCACAGCCAGGAGCTTGACGCCAGGGGCTGGAGGAGCGATCCAGAGGCAGAAAAGTGCGAGGAGCACGAGGAAGACATATTGGAGATCTGAAGTTGCCCACTTATGCCTCTGGAAATCGCGGGCACCATCCCAAGCATTGAAAGAGGTCTTGAGGCCAGTAATCTCCTCGTTGCCAGGTCCGGATTTTGACTTGGTGCGGCGACGGCCGATGCGGTATCTGTGAGGGACCGCTGTGTTCATGAAGGGTAGATTAAGCTGGTCAGGCCAAAGAAGCTGCAGCTTCGGCTTGCCAGAGAGAGTAGGAAAGTCGTTCATGGTGACCGTTCGGGTGGGTTTTGCTGGTCGAGGGGGTAACGACGGGGCCAAATTAGGCGACAGTGATTGTTGAAGCGCAGGGGGTTTGGTCGAGGAAGATTGTCGTAACTCGTAGTCGGTGTCCCAATATTGAATACCCAAAAACTACCTCATATCCAAGTTGACCAATCCACACAAACACTCATTCAACGGCCGTCGGAATCGTCGGGGTGGTCGTCTGCAGCGATGGTTGTCGAAGCGCTGGCGAAGGGAGGGAGGGAGAGATAGCACGCGACAGGACGCCACACAGGAAGACGTGAGG
Source organism: Fusarium oligoseptatum (assembly GCA_003946995.1). Lineage (NCBI taxonomy): Eukaryota > Fungi > Ascomycota > Sordariomycetes > Hypocreales > Nectriaceae > Fusarium > Fusarium oligoseptatum. The sequence continues at coordinate 120,339 of NKCK01000115.1, forward strand.
CTAAGTACCTGAAGGTGAGGAGAGAAGGAGGATGCTTAACAAGGTACGAAGGTAAGACGAAACCAAGCCGAGGATCGAGAGAGCAAAGGGAGAGAGGAAAAGGGAAGAGAAGGAGAGGAGACGGGTGTAATATGAGCAAGTGGAGGAGTGGAGGAGAGAGGGATCGAGAAATGATGACGAGTTGCAGGAAGCGTGGTGCAGCAGGGGCTGCGGCCGGGTGCTTTGCAGCGCTCGCAGCGCTGTGCCGACCAAAGTCTACAGTTGACCACTTACACGCGCACCCACTGAAGGGACGAAACGACAGGGCCTTGTCCAGTGGGCGCTACTGGAATTAGCTTCACAACAAAGGGGCCCGCAGCGGCAGCAAGATTTTTTTTTCTTCCCGTCCACTTCCATTGCACTCGGGCACTCGTGCAGTCAGGACGCCGGATGCTGCGGGATCAGAGTCAAAGCTACAAGGGCCCCGGGTACCGTCAAGCCAACAAGCCCCAGCGGGGCCCCTGTCGATGGGGATGGAGACCTGACCAGGGTGGTTTGGAAATTGCACTGGGGCCGGCGCCTAAGCCTGTTTTGCGCCGTCGTGAGCCTTCTCTGACGCTCTCTGGTTGCCCCGGGAGCCAATCAGGTGACGCGCCTCGACAAAGTCGCGTGTGCGCGAGCCGACCAGAAGTTGCTGACACAGCAGGGCAGAAGCAGAGCAGCACACGGCCGGGCACCGCGGAGGAACGGGGTTTACGGCAGCCCGAACGACGGCGTATTACCGTAATTTCCTGGCAGTGTGCGCCAAGACCCATTGGCGGCTCATGTCGCGTGAGTGAGGGTTCCCTTGCTAACTAACGCTGACTGGATTGCGACGACATCGCGTGCGTCCAGGCGAGGCTATGCGGAATACGTACGCACGTTTTTTTCCCTCAGCTGTAATAGCTGGAGATTGGATATGGCCATCTGGATCAATCATTAATTGAATATGGAAGGCTCAGATCAGAATAGGTGGAAAGCGGCGCGGTTCGGCAAGCACGGCCACCGTAATGTGGAGTGGACGTGGAAGAGGACGGGAGGCAGCCCACCCTTCTCCCTCGATCTCGCACATCATCCATCCTTGGCGGGCTGCCGGGCAACCTCAAGAGCCGTTAACGACGGGTACCTCGGCGACGCAAACGAGCAAGGCCTACGGGCATGTCACCCCTGTTTGAATGATGCTGGATGATGCTCACTCAGCGACTGCATGCAGACATCCATGAACAGCACGTCGGAGCCTGCCAAGACCCACGACCCCGAGAGCGCCGATTCGATGCTGAGAGTGTGAGATTGAAGGGGGATTCGCCGACGTGGACACTCGCACAGCACAGCCAGCTCAACCGTTTTACTGCCTACAGTACAGCCCATTCCATCCGTTAGGGAACCCTGGGGCCCTGGAGACTCTGGCTCTTGGCTCAGTAACTACACTGCACAGCCAACTGCGCATACTGTGACAGTCAAAGTTTCGCTTTCATTGATGAAGCAGGCGTGTCTCTCCGACCCACTCCGTTCGCTCCTCTCATTCATTGTTTCTCGGGCATCCTCGATGAGCCTCCTCCATTACCCCATGACTGTGGCTGATTTCAGTATAAACGTCACCATCAGAAACGGTCGACAGTTTCTGTCTTAGCTGGCCACACAGCCTCTTGGGCCTTGGCGGTCGGGTCATCTTGAATCGTCATGACTGTGGCACAGCGAGCTGGAACCACGCACTGCGTAGATTCGACTGACCGAGTCGCCAATCAGCTTCACACGGGAGCCAGGCGAGCCTTGGAGAGAGCCCAGCAGGGCCTGGAGAATGAGATGGGGTCGCAAGAAAATGACGATCACCCCGGCTCAATCTAACATCACAAGAGACTGCGGGTACAGCATATCCTGACTTATGAGCATTGGGCAGGCATCTCGACAAGCGACATGTGCTGGCAGTCAGTCAATGCCCGCCCAGCAGGGCTAATACGGCATACGGGCAATACGCGGAGCTGGGCGGAGATGCCCATCGACATGGCAAACCCGCTGAGGTCATGACAATTTTCTTTTCTGCAGAGTTGATCAGATCCAAGGCCCCGTGACTATCGAGACAGGGCTTCTAAGCTGCAATGCTTCCACTTGTGCATCTGGTATCTCATGCTTTGGATCACTCGCCCTTTGTTCAATGCACTCACTGCACGGCCTCTCCGCTTGCGCCGGTCGGGCAGAACCCCTCGGTCGGAGAGTTTCTGTTGAAGGGTCCTTTCTTCCACCTTTTGACGGCCGAGCTACGGTGCATTCCGCCGGGTGGATGATGCAGACGATGATGCCGCCCAGGCCCAGACGAAGAGCTAGGGAACAAGAGCAAGCATGGGAGCTCCACTGGCAAAGTTTCACAGGCGCAGGCCGAGATGGACAACGGTGCCATGGAGGTAGAGACAAGGATCAGCTTTCTCGGCGCGAGGAGCTGGGGCCACTGCATCTTTTTTTTCACACCAAGTCGCATTTTTACAGAGCGAGCGAATGGCGAGGTCAGCGGTACTTGTGGTCGAGGTACCTTGTCTCTCTCTCAGTCTTCTCGGGCCAAACATGTGGAATGCTTTCCGTGGCTGCCGTGGCTTTCAAGCTCTCTCACACTTTGACCTCCACACCCACACGTCTGGTCGCTCAACACCACCACAGCCCTGAAGCTCGGCTCCATGATGCCCTCTAATGTACCTCGCCAGCGGAGTCAGACGGGAGGGGTACTTGATGATCGCTGATCCTAGCTGCATGTCTGGTCGGCAGCGGCGCACCCTGCATGGCGTTGGCGTTCGACCATCAAACATCACCAGCCTCTTCCCAGCAGAACAGCACAGTAACACAGTCAGCTGCAACCAATCTGCAACAGGCTCTCACCCCAAGCAACCCATCCATTAACTTCCAGCCCGTCGACCGTGTTGTCCAAATATCACCACTTGTCTGCTGAAACGACTTCAAATCGTGCCAAACCGATCAATCATGTGCCCATGTTCTCTACCCCTAACCAGTTGGGGCAGTGACGGACTCGAGTCTCGACTCAGCCCTGTGCCTCCTCTCCCTGCAAAGCAAATCATGGACATTTATCACATACGACCGACCAGAGCGAGGTTGCTTGATGGATGATGCGCGTAACGGTTTGATGGTTCGGGCTTTTTCGCATCATCCAGGCCCGCCTGTTCTCTCTCCCACGCGAGTCGCAGCAGCCGCGCGCGCCCTCGCCAATCCGTCACTCAGGAGACATGGACAACCCAGGATATGTTGCAAGCAAGCAACCCCACGAAACCTCGGTCACCCAAGGGTTGTTGGAGGCTTGCTCGGTCTCGGTCTCGTCGTCGTTCAAGGGCTCGCCATTGCTACATTGATAATCGCCTCGGCTCCTCCGGATGCAGCGGGCGAATTGGTTCTGCACAGTCAGTCAGCCAGCACTCACATCAGCAGAAGCGACCGTTGAGCCTCTGCCATTGAGAGCGGCAGGCTAGCTGACCTAGCTCCTCTTTAGTACCTTTAAGCCCCATCATCATCGGACTGTGACGTCGCTTCCGTCCGCCCTACCTACAGGAGGGCTTGCAGTCGGTGCTTTGCAGGCTCCGAACCCGACTCCCACGGGGTTTTGGGGTGCACCGGTTGCTGGATGGAGGCTCTTGAGACGGCCGCTCGGTGTCCCGGCCATGGACTGCGGACAGGCTCTCCCATATGCGAGGCGCGGATTCTATCTAGTGCGAGGGATCCGAGGGTGGAGCGCCTCTAACATCGGGATTCGGGGCGGACAGCTAGCTACAAGGCCAGCAGCGGAAGACCAGGGGTTGCTGAGATTAGGAGGAGGGCCAGCACCCAGGCTCCCGCAAACAGGGATACGAAACTTGCCCAGCTCCCTGGAAAGAGAGAGAGAGAACGAGGGAAAAGACATGGTCCCTTGCGTGCCTGGCCTTGATGACGGATGCGTTGGTCGACAAGCTGACGTTCCTCCTGCAATCTCTAACAGGTCAACTCGACGGCCAGCCAACGAACGAGGCCCGTCACCGCCCATGGCCAGACGTTTTTGACGTGTCGTGATGCGCGGCTTCGCAGCATTTGAACCAGTTTGCTGGTCCTGGCCTAGGGGATCAGCCAAGGGGACCCTACCTGCGCACGAGACACCCATCACCTCGAGGCGCTAGTCCTCTTGGCCCCATTTCACACATTCAGGCGACCTGACGATCTCATGGAGACGATAAGATGAAGGCGGATTGATCCTTTCAGCCCGATCCCCCGGGATCGCGCGACTGGGCACAACTGTGAAATAGGCTTGATTTCCTTGGAGATTACCGCCTTGCCACTCATCAACTGGCAGATGATGGTGAAAGGGGGACATGGAGAGGGAGATAGATTATCAGGAGACAGGGCCAGCCCCTGCTCGAGTCTCGATAGACGGCAGTCAACCTGGCACCGCCATGTCTTTGCGTGATATGGTACTCGGCATTTGTCGAGCCTAACGGCGCGGTGCGGCGCTTGAGCTTGACCCCTCGTTTCGATTCAACGACGTGCGTTGCAGGTTCAGTGAATTATACAGTAGTTCAGGCCGCCATCTCTGGCCGGTTCGAACGGTCTGTCACTGGCGGCCAGCATTCCATGTTTCAACGACACCATCGCCCTCGAGGCGCCTCTCATTGGGGAGAGATGGTTCCAGACCGCCAACGTGTGAACCCGTACCATCACCAAATGCACAATGACTGCAGCGAGCGTCCTCTGCGCCAATGCCTGCTGCTTGCCTCCCTCCCTGCACCCAAGATATGGATCAAGGACGCCAGCTGCCCAATGGACGCACATGGTGTTGAGAGCTCTGCCGGGACGTCCCATCGGTCAGAGCTGGTTGGTCTAGCTGCAGCCGGGTGCCCTCGTGAGCTACGACAGCAACACCAAGACGTATGTATGCATGATCACTCGAGAATTCCAAGGAAAGCCTGGCTTTGTGATGCGCAGGAGAGGCGAGGCGGTCAGTGCAACGATCTATTACGCAGCAAGCGAGCGAGCCGCGGTTGAAGCTCATGCTCATGCTGCTGATGCTGCCCGTCAGCTTTTCTCTCTGCCTGTCTCGTCTCTGTTCGCCTCGCCTGGGCCAGGGTAATAATTAAAAAGGCAAATTTTTATTTGCATCTCGCCGCCAACGACGAACGTGACGAGTTCCCACAACGGCCTGCAATCATTGTGAAACCTGCATCGAATTCCCCACTTGGGACCACGCTGATTTGTTCTTTGCTTCTTCCTCATTCTCTCTCTCGGCCGATTTTTTTATCACTCATTCGTTTTTAGTGTCTACCTAGTTCGAGACCTACCAATCGAAGACGGGGCCAGCATTAAAAAAAATTCTCTTCACAAAAGATTTTGAGGCAAAAAAGGCCGTTGGTCCGCGTTCGGTACTGCTCGGCCGGGACTTGTCGGCGTGGGATGTACGTGCACACGGAGTTTTTCTAGACTCGGCGGCGCGGCGAGCGAGTGTGGGACGATGCTAGATGCAGGCATTGCCGGCGTGATCTCCTGATGTTTTCGACCTCGAATGCCGTTCGCCGGTTCTTCCGACAAGTCCGCAAACGGACTTGATGAAGTTGCGAGTTTCGAGCCTCGGCTAGTGGACTCGATCAATAAATGACTCTCTGGTGATTTTTTTTTACTTTGACGAACTGCCCTCGGCCAGTAATGGTTCGAATCAAAGGAAAATACACGAGTTGCCCTTGGAGTTGCACCTTGAAACCTTCTTGTTCCCCCTTTGTCGACTTGGCCTCGTGTCGGCCACGTGGGTGGAGATGCTCCCGGCTTTTTCTGCTGCACGACATACACCTTGCTTTCCTTGCTTTCCGCCATCCGCTGTCACTGGGAAGGGAAGTGAAAGAAGGTTGATATGGATGGTTTCCGTTTCTCGGTGGTACTCGCAGTTGTCCGAGTGATTGCTCTATCTGTGACGACTGTGAATGCAGTACGAGGTTGGTGGTGAGGTTGTACAACAGACACTCCTTTCAGGTGCTTGTTACACCATCCTCTGCCGTTCACTGAACCTCACCGCACACGCAAACAAGGTTATCCCTTTCTTAACCTGTGCATAGAAGTCCGAAGTTTGAGGAGATAAAGGCCCGTCTCTTGGATCACCAGCCCCCCACAGTTCACTCAGAGATACTGCAACCAGCCGCGATCGCCGTCGATTATCGCTGCATGAACTACGGCGTGGACCTCTATCAGCTTTGTCCCGTTTGGCTGACGATTATCGCTGAGCCGCCTACTAAGCTTACACACAACTTGATCCCGTGAAACTCTATGTGAAGATGTGTGTGGTTCCCAAAATGTCATCTTCTGCAGAACCTTTTTCTTCCCAGCCATCAAGCTCTGTAAGCTTAAGCTACGGCCACATACTTGTACCGAAACCTTCTAAGTTAGGGAAGCGTTGTTATCGGCGTCATCACGTTGGTTGCTGACTGAACCCAAACTCTGTGTCCCGCAAGGTGGCTTGGCGGTTCGAGAAGCTTTAGGCGAGCTGCATCAAGTCTTGTGCTTGTGGGAAATTGTAATGGCGTTTTTTTGAGGAGGGGTTGAAGGGATGGACGCCATCGTTTGAGCCACTGGTCAGAAACTGACGTGGCGGGTGAGGCTTGGGGGTGATGATCGTTACATTGATCTTGGTGGTTGATCTTGGTGGTTGGGTTGTTGAGATGCTTTGGTCGGCGGAGAGCTAGAGAACGCGGGAGGAGGCTGGTTTTTATTTTTATTCTAATTATACATCACGAAATTACAACTCTCATTGGAATAAGCCAAGTTATATTGTTCATTAAGTGTAACTTTGGAATGTTGGGATTCGGAACGTCATATTGAGCCTCCAGGGTAGCATCATGACCCTCAGATCTCAACACCACCTACTTATCCAGGCAACAAAAAAGACAAACATTGGGATTGGCTGGCAACATATCACGACTCACGGGGCATTCTAGTCTTGGTTTATGTGATTGTATTCTGATACACATCGTAATATCTACACCCCATCTTCCTCTGTCCCTGAGCCCGTCTACCTGGCCTCAAACCAAAAGTCCACCACGAGATGCAGACCAGATGAAATTATCCGTCGAGATCCCCTTGTCCCCTCCTTCTCACTCCCCAAACCGAAACTTTTTTATGCGTTGCATCCGCTCGCGACCAAGACAAAAAAATCACCACCAACGCCATGCCGCCAAATTCGAGAGACCAATTGTCATGGGTCTCGTCGCGGTATCAAAGCTCCGGGATCGTAGCCATGCCCTGTAAGAAAGAAAAATCGCCCGATCTCCTAGCCGGCATCCAACTCTGAATATAGCCCCTAACCATTGTCAGGTGATAGGTTGGACACCGGTAATCGTCGTAGGTTCGTGACACCGAACGGTGCCCTCAATCCAGACGACGAGGACACATTAGTCGTGCCTGTCACTCGTGACCCGGTGAACACAATGTCTGCCGTGTACAGGAACTGCACCAGGAAGACATTCACCATCGTCTGTTCTGACCGGCGCTGTTGCCCTGCCAAGCACTGTTCTTGACCCTGGAGGCCTACTCAGGGTTGATCTTAGGCGCGGGTACAGGTGTCACCTTTCTGCCGTTGGGAGTGGCAGCAGCCTTCTTGGTCTCCTTGCGCTTCTTAGCTCGCTTCTCCTCCTTGACCTGGCTGGGCGAGGAGCCCCGGATGGGAGAAGAGTGAGGAATCGAGGGGATAGGTACGGCAGACTGGCGAGGAGCAGGGACAGGAGTCTCCTTTCTGGCGCTAGGAGGAGGGACAACTTCAGCCTTGGCCTTCTTGGACTTCTTGCTGGTGCCGACCGCGGGGGAAGCGGTGACCTTGGGGGTTGGGGTGCCCGTCACTTGGCTCGAGGGGAAGACTGGAGGAAGCACGGGAGTCTGCTTCTTGCCGGCGGCAGAAGCGGGCTCAGAGCCCAGGTCAGGGCTTCCGGTGCGTGTCGTCTTTTTGCTTCTTGGACTTGTTGATGGCCGACTTGGACTCCTCCTTGAGCTGCTCCGTAACAGCAAGAGCGTCGTCCTCGGAGGCCGTGTGCTTTCGCTTGCCCTTGCGGTTGACCTCAGGGGTTGCTGCCTCGGCGGTTAGGGAGCTGGCGGGCTCAACAACACTCTCGCCTCGCTTCTTCTGCTTCTTGGCCTTGGCAGAGGTCGAAACATCCGGAGTGTCCTGGGTAGCCGTCTCCTTGGACTTGCGCTTCTTGTCCTTCTTGGGTGTCTTGGTGGACACAGTGGGAGCCTCGGTCATCTCGACATCCTCCTCCTCAGCCTCGTCATCTCCAATGGTGCCCATAGGTTCGTTGACGCCGATAGGCTGGTAGCGAGCCTTGAGACCGGAGGGCTGCGCGCGAGGAGTGTTTTTGGCAGCAGGTCCAACAGTGCTGTTGGCGCCGAGCTGTGTAATCTTCTTGACCTGCATGACTTGGTCGACCTGCTTGGAAGCTGCTCCATACATGTTAGGAATCGAATCGCATCGAGAGGTCAGTGAATAGTGAGCTTACAGGAACGGTATTGAGAGCCATCGGACGAGGGAATCAAGATCTGAATGTTGCCCTTGGGAGCAATGCTCTCGAACGAAACACCATACTCCTCGCCGTCGTGGGAGAAGACGCTGTTACCTGACTGCGACTGGTTCATGGGGATTTCAAGGTTCTGAACGACCGAAATAGGGACGTTGGAAGGAACGGTGAAATACCAGAACTGTTTGCCCTCGAGGTTGGCCTGGGTGCAGATCTCGGCAACGTCCTGGCCGCTTGCACCGTCGTCGCCCTTTCGGAGGACAAAGTCGGGAGCGATGAAGTTGGGAACGGCGGCCCGGCTCTGGAGCTGGCGGTCCTCGATATGCATGGATTCGTCAATCATCTCGTCGTCCGAATCCTCGGCTTCGCTAGAGGAGGAGCTGTCCGACTCGGGAGCGGCGGTCTTCTTAGCAGGCTTGGCAGCTTGCTCTCCGTCATCGTCTTCGCTCTCACTGTCGCTAGAATCGCTGGAGCTTGTAGATGTGGTGGGAGCGGAAGCCTTGCCATTGACGGTAGGCTTAGCCTTGGCCTTGGTGTCGGGTTCGGCCTCGCTCTCAGACTCGCTGGACTCCTCGCTGCTAGACTCGGCGGTTGCCTTGGCGGCAGGCTTCTCATTCTCGGCCTCGCTTTCACTCTCGCTTTCCGACTCGGAGGAGCTGGATGTGGTGTCGGAGGCCTTCGCAGGGGCGGCGCCGTTTGTCTTTGCGTTTGCCTTGTTCTCAGCTTCGTCCGACTCGGATTCACTGCTGGAATCGCTGGAAGACTTGGGCTCGGCCTTCACAGGAGCAGCCTTCTTTGTAGCGCTTGCGGTCTTCTTGGACGCGTTTCGCTCGTCGTCGCTGTCGGCGATCTCGTCATCCTTGCTGCGGCGACGGGCAGCGGTAGAAGTAGGCTTCTTCGCGCCAGAGGGAGCGGTCAGCTTGCGCAAGAAATCGGCTTGGATGTCGTCGCCATCACTGCTGTCACTATCACTATCGCTGGAACCTTCCTCTTCGTCGTCGTCATTGTTTGAAAAGATGTTGTTGGGCTCGAAGGACTTGGCCTCCTTCTTGATGGCGGCGGCGCGAGTGGCAGGACGTCGATTGTACTGTGCCTCTGCAGAGAGGCCCTTCTTTGTATTCTCGATGTGCTTGCTAAGCGAGTGCACCTTGAAGGGTTCCTTGGGCGCCATCTTTGGCGAGGTTTTGGGGGAGGATGCTCGCGAAAGAGGGTTCAATTGGCGAGAAGAGAGAGGTTGGTCGAGGTGAAGAAGATGCCGGAGACGAAATTTTGGGAGAGAGAGATGCGCTAGTGGGGCACCCACTCGAGAGACGCGACCAGGTCCCGTCGTGTAAAAATTTGGTGCTTATCGATAAGACTTTTTTGGTCACTGATTCACTGTCAACCACCTCCAGCCACAGGCTTTCGAGCATGGCATCTTAGAATACAAGATATGACAAGTTGCTAAGTTACATGATGAATACAGTTTAGTCCCATCTCTTTCAATGTGATCATCTCAAGCGGCGATCTTGTCTTTATACTGTATCATTCCGACATCTCCATAATGTCATCTCACAAAAAGCGGAGGATTGATGGTATCGAGACACCCAAGCGTAGGTCACTTTGCAATTCAATCATCATTCATTACCTTAAATATGAACTGACACTTACTTAGCTATGAGTGCTATAAGTGCTCTCGCCGCTCGTCGTCGTGAAGCAGCCTCAACTCCTCCAGCTACACAGAAAACCCCAGAGGCCAACGAAGACGATAAGCCAATTGTCACCACCACCAACTACTTCAGCCCCCTTCAAAGAAGCGATAGCCAAAATGGGCCTTCGTCAACTCCTAAGAAGAGTCTTTCGAAACCCTCGCGGCAACAAAGAGGCACTGACTCACCTGCTGCTCATCCCAAAGCCACTGCGCTGGCAAGGTACATCATCCGCCTTTCGTCATCGCCAACATCGCTCATCGATTCTCCAGTAATACTCCGGGAACTGCAACCCCCGAATCTACCGGATCTCCCCAACGAGTGATTCAGTACTCGTCCTTTCGTTTGTCAAAACAAAACCACCGGACCAAGTCTGGGGGCCTCACAGAGCTGCGTCTTCCTAACAGCGAGGTGTGTGCTTAATTCGCTTGCCGAAAGCCTGAAGCTAATGCCAGCAGCGGTTTATGGTGATCGGAAGCTTTGGAGTTCGCGTGGTTCAAGGTGAAGTGACCTTGGCTGGAGCAACTCTGCGCCCTTCAGAAACAATCGAATGGGTTCACGCTCCTCATTGCCATGCAATCCCAGTACTGAGAACCGCGGAGAATACGAGATTGGAGCTCCATCCAGATTCGAACGCGCGAAGCCTGCGCCAGCTTGGTCGTATCTCACCCCTGTTCAGGAAAATGTGGAACGAACCCTCCGAGACAGACTCGGGGAAGAAGGGTTCAAGGGAAGCTACTTTCCAGATTGTGAGTGACCATTCAAACTTCAAAGAGAGCTCTAGCTTACAGATATTCCAAAGATATGTACCTCAGAAGATGCGCCTAAGAAGTGTATCCTCCAAGATCTGGTTTCTCTTCCTGCATGGAACAAGAAGCTGGCCTCTCTGTTGTCAGCAAGCCGCAAAAAGCCGTCTCTATCAACATTGGTATGTGGTCCAAAGTCATCAGGAAAATCCACATTTTCTCGACTCTTTGTGAACCGGCTGGTAACCGACCGATCCCCAAGTCATGCTCCGAAGAGGGTTGCCATTCTCGACATGGACCCAGGACAACCGGAATACGCACCAGCAGGGACCCTGTCACTTGTTGTAGTTTCGAGACCGAACTTGGGTACACCTTTCACGCATCCTGGTGCCAATACTCCTGCTTTTCATATTCGACGATGTCATTCTATGGCCTCTGTCACCCCTGCTTCAGACCCAGACCTTTACTTAGCATGTGCGATGGATTTATTCGATACCTACCGCAAGGACCTATCCGATTTACCACTTATCATCAATACTCCTGGATGGATTCTGGGAACGGGTTTAGATCTACTATCGGAACTCATCGAAAGAACGCATCCAGAGGAAGTGCTGTATATGTCAGAGGAAGGCCCTTCGGAGACAGTTGATGTCCTGCGGGCTGCCACTAAAACAACGTTCACAGAACTTCCCTCGCAGCAGTCCGAGTTCACTTCTAGAACAGCTGCACATTTGCGAGCGATGCAGACAATGTCTTATTTCCACCTCCAAGAAGTGGTTACGAACCCATTAGAAGTATCAGAAACAACCCCATCAACAAAATGGAACCCGTTACCTCTCTCTTGCAAGCCTCCTCTGCTTGTCAAGTATTCATCACCAAAACGCGGAATCCTAGGCTTTCTATCCTACGACTACCAATGCCCCCCAGAACTGCTGGCAGATACAGTGAATGGCTTGGTATTGGCGGCGGTGGAAATTGAAGACGTCAAGGCTTTCTCCGGATTCACATCGGAAGGCTCATCTGGGGAGGCAAGCCCTAGTAACATGGACGTTGATGTTGGTGGCCCCCTGCCGCTCGTCTCCACGACCCCCGAAGGCCTCCCGTTCATACCCAATTACAACGATGCCGCGTTGGACCCACGGCACTCTCGAACTATCGGACTAGTCTTCCTGCGAGGTATTGATCCCAAGTCAAAAACCCTTCAACTGATCACTCCCATTCCTCTCGAGGAGTTCAAGCGTGTCAAGTCACAAGGAAGGCATATAATATTGCTTCATGGGAAATTCGACGCCCCAAGCTGGGCGTACACCGAAGACCTCTACGAGAAAGCTGGCGTGGATGATGGGAACAGTGATGTGCTCGAAGTCACAGATGAAGACACCGAAGACGACAACTCTGATGCTGAGCCGGAAGAAGCAGCGAAAGTTAGCGACCTGACAGAAGTTCCTTGGGTGGAGATTCTGAAGGGGAGCGACAAACGGCCAGTTGGGTCTCGAGTATGGAGGGTGAGAAGGGACCTTGGTCGCAACAACACGGGAGACTAGTCCCATCAACATGACGCTTGCTGAGAGATCGGCAATGTTGAAGGTCGCGACCATCAGACCGTTGAGGGTGGACCCGCCAACGTAGACGTCAAGGGCAGAAGCGTCCATGGTGGAGACAGGTCGGAAAATTACATACCATGTGGCTAACTCGGCAGTGATGAATAACGGTGATTTGGCTTGGAATCATTGGCTAAGATGTGTGATTTCGGCGTGAACAAGTCTTGTCTGGACCCTCAGGTTCTTGGACATGCGGGATATCCCCCACTAGCAACTGGGGGATCATCGCACGTTGGGATCGACAACAAGAGATTACGATGTTGAAGAGATGGGAAAGGAAATATGGGGATTGGATAGGTAGTTGCAATAACGGCACTGGTGATTGCTGAGGAAGTCCTTCACCGACTATGCTCGTCCAATGCAGGATGCTGATCAGTACAACCCTAGCTCTAAGCTACTGATGAGAGAGAGTCGGCAGGACAAGTTCAAGTTCTCCTTGCGACCCAGCTGAGAGGACACAAGGTTTCACAAAGCGGTTATCCGCTTAAGCAGGCTTATGCACAAATGGCCTGGTTCTGACAGGACAAGATGACGGAGATGCAGCCCGCAGACCAGATGACAAGGGCCAGCATGAGATATATGAGTCGTCACTTTGACTGCGGCTGTTATATGCACAAGCAGCAAGACGCAGGACTAACTTTTTGAGCTGAAAGGTCAGCCATCTTATAATAGCGTGGCTGATGTCGCAGATGGACGTCCAATCCTTTGCTCTTTGCCGAGCTCCAACATGTCCCTTCGAGGTAGAGGACTCTTGGCTGTTGACTCGGCTCGAGTTGTGGATGCCAATTAAGAGACCGGCGCGGTTGACGGCGTTGTGGCGGTTACACTGTGGACGCGGGAGCTAGCTAAAATCAGGCCATTTAATGGATTCTAGACTCGGGAAAAAGTGCCATTGTCTAGATATAATTAACAATGTCATTCACGATTCCATTATTTGCTCATCTCGTAATCCTGGATCATCTTTGGTCTACCCTTGATAGATCCAGTTAGCCATCCATTGATTGGGTTACATCCAATGCCAGCCCAGGGCCACTCTGCTGACACGTCCACGCACAACTCGTCACGCTCAGTTCGCCTTGCCATGGCATGGCATGGCATCCATGGGGCATGGATATCAGAGGGAGACACAGGGCAGGCACGCGAGGAACCGGCTGCATGCTCTCGCGCCCCGCTTCCCCAAAAAAATTATGGCCTGACCCGATAATTCTCGGGGTCCTGGGTGTTGTTTCGGGCCATTTTGTCAGGATTCTGAGCGTTGAGGGCTGCGAGAGATCGAGATGTGGTGCGTTTTGCTGCGAGCCTTGTGGTTCTTAACTACAGGATGCCCGCACCTTCCTCTGACCACCTGGAAATAGGTGGTTTCCCTTTAACTTCTACAACTTTAATGGGAAGGAGCCTCATTTTTTTCTTCTTTCATTTCCAACTCGACTCTGGCAACGATCATCATCTCTTGTCTCTTCAATTTGTGTTCTCTCTCCTCTTCGCCCCCAACAAATGAATGGTTCGATTCTCCACCAAACGCCCCCGTCTGTCCCAAGCTGCGTGTCGCCAATCGAAAATGGTCATCTGCATGCGCCCTCTTGTTTGGCGGACGGCAACTTGAATAACCAGATGTACTGTACACTTCCCTTGCGTAGGTACAGTACAGTACCTTGACTTGAACGTCCGTCCAATGTTTGTGTGCGGGCAGAGAGCCTCGTTCAAGCCCTACTGACCGGTATCATGCCTGCCTCGGTCTTACGATGGAGTAAGCCGGCCGCCATGTACTGTCTGAGACCACGGCGCCTAGGAACTGCAGCAGCCCAGCCCGGCTGCATCATCAAGGAGATGGGGTGCAAAAATCTTCAGGGTTTCGCGTCTCCGATAGGGCAACCTTCTATGACTTTGAAGCCGGTGATCCACGAAGTCTTCGGGGGGCCGGCTGGGGCCGCCGAACGAGCTGGTCTGGCTACGGTGCTGTGCCGAACCCGTCATGTCACGAAATAATCTCCAGGCTCAGCAACCGCTACACAGCGACAGCGGCGAGTACAAACTTGCACAACGGCCCTGTCTTGACCTCGAATCTACGCAATGTTGTGCGAGTCTGCGGCACAGCGGTATCCCGTTACCCAATGGCAATCCTTCTCGACAAGGTCTCGAGTCTTGACGGACTGAACACCCGTGCCCGAAAAAGCATTGTGTGAGCGTTTGCCTCGAGGTACGGATAGGGAGCATGAACACCATCGGGAAGCAACACCGACTCCTCCCCTTGAGGCACTCAGCCACGTGTGATAGTGTGTCTCCCAACCAAGGCCACCGCAACGGCGCGCCGTTGCTTGACATTAGCTCGACTTTCGGGGCCAGCCATCATCCATGTTCGAGCGTGGAACTGTTCCACCATGATGACGTCCAGGAGCACTTGGCTTCCCAAAGGCGGCAAACTGGTCTGCTGGCCATCGATACGCAACCCAGACCACTGGCTGGGCACGCTATTGGGACATCTCCTATAGGACCGGACGACAGAGACGTGCATGACGGTTGGTGGGTAACATTCCCCGCCCGGTCCAAAGCTGCAACAACACGGATAGTGGGATGAGAAGGACCTTCGAAAGGAGTAGCTGGAACGATGGCCTGGTCGATCAATGAGCCCAAGCGAGTCCGAGCGATCAACAGTTCTGTGTGGAATACGACATGTATTCCTTTCATGGGGAATGCATCTCCGGCTACGAGGAGGGTTGAAAGGGACAAGAGGAGCCCCGGCTGAAGTGATTGGCATGCTCAGGACTGGTCGACGCTGGCCACAGTAGCGGGGCAGGGTCAACAAAGCTGCGAGAGAGAGGGGGCTCAGGGCTGACGGTCGAAGACGCCGGAACGAGAGAAACGAGAGACATTGGTGGATCTGTGCAACGAAACGACATGATGGAGCATGAGATGGATGGATGAAGTGTGGATGTGTGCGAGGCGAAGTTTTTTCACCTTCAGCCCTTGTTCAGGGTCATTCCCAGGAATCAATGGAGGCGACAGGCTCAAGGTTTGTGTTTCATGGCCAAGCCAAGCAACGAGGTTGCCACGATCCAAGTCATTCAGCGTTTGGAGGCGGCAATGTTTGCTTCGTCTAATACCCTGAACAATTACATGTCAGGCTGTTACGAACAATGCTGACCAACGAGTTGACTTGACTGACTTGGGCTTCTGGAGGCTTGGCTAAGTCAATAACGCTGGACAAGCGGGACTGACGGGAAGGCCCGTTAACTCCGGCGACGAGTTGGAGAAGGAGTTCCTGGGATAGACCGAGGCTGAATTGATGTCCTCACAATGGAGCAAAGCAGAGCACGATCCATCTTGCAGTCTCACTCGCCTCACTCGCTTATCTCCTCGGATCTCACTCATCTCATCTCGAGCCCCTCAGGCTCAATCAACATGGGGCCGACTCCTAGCACAGCAACGCAACGCAACGCAACACTCTCAGCAAGAAATTAGCAACCCTCAAAGCGATGCATCTCTTTCCCGTGTGTCACCCACCTGATTGATCTGCAGGCGGGCGGATGCATTTTAACAACGGTCGACTAGCGTTTCTCCACCCCGACCCCATCACCAGCACCAGCTTATTTGCCTAGAGTGTGCCCAGTCCCTGGTGGCCATATCTTTTTGTGCGGTAGGCCAGAGGTTCTCGCGTTGATTCCTCCTACGGTGCCTTTCTCCGCGTCCTACCAGTCCGTCCCCATCGTCACTTGGCCATTCTAAACTTAACCTCCCTTTGTTCCCATCCAAATCAACGCAGACCATCGCCTTGTATCTAACCAGTCTACAACTTGCGTCATGGGAGACGACAATCAAAAGGAGAATAGCTATCGATCGGCCTGCACAGAATGTGCTCGTCGTAAGCAAAAAGTAATCGTCCTCATCCCCCCCTTCCCCTACGATCACTCTCACAGCCTTCGTCATTGCCTTTTTGCGACCGTTTTCATCTAGAAGCCCTAACCTTCTCCTCAGTGCAACCGTGAGTGGCCTTGCAACCATTGCCAGAAGCGCAAGGTTGCCGACAAATGCCGTTTCAAGGACGCCAACCAGCCTGCTGCCGAAAAGGCCGCCTCGGAGAACCTCAGGAAGCGCCGGCTCAACAATGATGCCAGCACCGAGTCGGAAGAACCCGACATCGACGATACCGATAGTGACGGTATCGATGCTTTGGGGTACATGCCGGCTCATGTGCTTTTTGGTCTCACTGCCCAGGATGAGGTTAGCTCCCCCCGTTCCTCTTGAGCCATGGCCTGCCTACTAACGCGTCTCGTCACCTCAAGACTATCAAGGCATCATCTCGAGAGTTCGTCAAGGACCCAAAGATCTTTCCACAATTGGAGCGGGCTCTGCAGGTTATCCCTCCCAGACCGTACACCGGTAAGCACCGCCTCGCCAACCTCCCTCCCATCGAGTATCCGTCCTTAACGCGGTTCCAGACATCCTTGTTCAGAACTTCCTCAACAACGTCAATTTCCACTACTACATCATCTACCCGCCCTCCTTTTTGGAACAGTATCAACAGTGGTGGACTGCCCGTGGCGACAATCGTCCCCTAAGCGTCCAGTGGGCTGCACTCCTCCTCATGGTCTGCGCATGTGCCTCTCAGTACACCGACATTGACTTGCAGAGGAAGCTCGAGGTTGATCTTGGCGATACCATCCAGAGACTGACGGAGCAGTACCATGAAGCTGCTCGTGAGCTGGGGAGCACCATCCCCATTGGCTACAGCCACCTTACCAATGTCCAGCAGCTCTTGCACTCGTGCTACTGGTTCAAGTCTGAGGCTCGTTTTGTCGAGTGCTGGCATGTCTTGAACTCGGCTATTCGTGAAGCCCAGGAACTTTGTATGTGTTGAAGCTGTTGACCACGTTCACCAACTATCGGCTAACGATGTCTCTAGCTATCCACCAAGAATCAAAGGCTGATCCGGTCCCGGAGTTTGAGCTGGAGATTCGACGAAGAGTCTGGTGTGTCTTGGATACATGGGATTGGTAAGTAAAACAACTTCTGCCTTGTTCTGTTCATGCCTATGATGGAGACTCACACCTTGAAGGCAAATCTCGGCTCTTCTGGGCAGACCTATGATCATTGACCGAGCTGACTGCGAAGTTGGCCTTCCTAACCTTACACTAGAAGGAATGCAGCACTCCCCTCTGACACACATGAAGTTGCAGTCAAGCTTGATTCGACAGCTGTTTGGTCGATTTGGACTCACCAAGAATGTCGTTGCTCCAGCTGATGTGCAGGAATACCAGGGCATGATCGAGGCCTGGATCAAGGATTTCCCTCCCCCCTTCAACGTCCACAATCCGGACAAGTCCCTGGATGCTTCGTGCCCATGGATTGTCCTGCATCGCCACTACCTCCGGACTATGGCATTTTCTATGCTGCTTGACCCTATTCGAGCCTTCCTCGCTCGACCCTTCACCATTCGTTCATCTGAGGCTGAGCTCCAGATCCGCAGCGACGGTATCGACTACTGCCTAGAGCTCATGGTGTCCCTGCGTGGATTCTTTGACCACGTGTACCCCCGTGACGCAAAGTTCCACTTTGTCCTGTTTTGTATCTTTGATACGTCGACTGTCCTGTGCTCGGCAGTCCTTCATGATGAGCATCACACTATTCCACGACGGGACGATGTTTTCAATGCCATTGACGAAGCGCATGCCATGCTGCAGCGCCTCCGGATGGTGACTAAGTCAGCTAAGACATCATATGGCATCTTGACTCGCATTGTGCAGCGACTACCCCGAACGGTGGTTACTCCAAAGGTGACGACGAGTAGCCCTGCGAACAAAAAGGTTCGCGTTGCCGAGGGTTCCGCGTCATCCCAGCCCGGTTCTCGTCAGAGCGCCTCACCTCCCCTGACCTCCCCGCCCACGACGACTATGGTTACGCCAATTACATCAGCGACAGCTCCTTCATCTGCTGGTGTTCCTTCTCTACCCAGCCTGCCTACTGTTGGCAGCAGCGAGATCTCTTCTGAAGCTTACGCTGCCCCGGCCCCCTACATCGAATGGCAGCCGCAGATGGTTGCGCAAGACCCAGCTAACTTCACTACTACCCAGCTGCCTCCTCCAGACGCGGTTTTCGCCAACATCTCGGACGAGGAGCTTGGAGAGCTGGCCAGCCTCTGGAACTACCAGTCTCTTGATTTCAGCTTTATCAACCCATAACCCTTTAGGTCGTGGCATGGGAGAACTCTGTTCAACATTCGAACGCATTTAAAAAAAAGCTTAGGGGGTTGTCACGATGATTAGGATATTTCTTTTTTTCTTTCTGTTTTCTGGATTAGGTTGATGATGGTCGGTCATTTAGACGCACCATTGCCCTCTCTTGGATAAAGTTGGCAGCAACAGTGAAGGCTGTTGGCTAGGAACGTGCGAGGCTTTCATGCTGTGGGCTGGGTGACAAGGCAGAAGCTGTCAAGCGACTTGCTATGCCTCGAATCAAGTGCCCAGGAGGTGCCTAGATGAGCAGTCGGGCGGCTGATGGACACGCCCTAATGCACAGCTGAGTCAAGCGCAAGAGATGGACATGGGGCGGACGGGGGGACGTGAATGAAGATGCACATTCTGGATATTGGTACTGGATGGTTATGAGCAACGCAACGCAACGCAACGAACAGCAATGAATTATGAGTCTATTAGGACAGGGTCTTTTAGGACAGCGGGCGTTGGCAATGGGGAGAAAAGGTCGTGTGTGTTAGTATTGAGAAAGTCCCTCGAGGAACCGAAAATGAGATATTGTCCCCTCGGGACCTGGCGTTGGGCATCTATGGATGAATGTAGACTGCCACCTGTTGATCTGTGGAGAGTGACATTTACCGACTTGGGGCGGTCCCTGACTTACATCCCGGTCAACAGGCCGACCACGTAGGTATCATCCATCATGGGATGCCTGCAGCATGAGACACGTCAAGTCACAGAAATGAGCAATGCCTCCCATTATATCCGTTTTTTATTCTATCCAGTCATATCCGGTATCTATAACAAGTCATGTAAATGTAATCTAAGCATTCCAACATGAACATTACCCAAACTAAAAAGCCGTCCCGTTCCATAAACCGTAAATTACCAACCAAAAGGGGGTTTGAGAGAAATGAAATGGCGTCGTAGCCCGTGGTCAGACATCCTTGAGAGTTTAGCCCTGGCGCCTGAGGCTGGACCAAGTCATGCAGCCGCATTGGATGAGAATCCATGAATGACAGCTTTGCACATGATGCGGAGATGCGGAGATGGAGCACCATTCGCGGAGTTTTGAAGAGGTGGCAAGGCATAGGCAGCAGGGCGAGGTCATCGACAATCGTGGCAAGGTTGTCTCGAGCTCGTGAGCCAACCATAAATAGTCGGCAGGGGATCATTTCCAAGTGTTGACCTGTCGTTTTGGCGAGGCGGCTCAACGTACCCGTGTCTCTGATGGATCCCGTCTGGAGAAAAGTATCCAGGGTGTCGGCGTGGCAGGCGCAGTTGTGATTGGCCAGTGTAACAACCGGCAGCAGTGATAAATAGCGGTGCCCCCCCTCCCCTTTACACTTTATCCCTCGTCCGTTCCGGTTCGACATGCGTATTGTCACGACTCCATCATGGGGATGGCGCCAGACTGTCGTCGCTCGACATTCTCCCCCTACCATCGCCAAGAGAGTCTCTCAACCTCGCTTGCTTGCCGACCGTTGATGCCCTGTCACACTCTTGAAGCTCATGGAGCAGGCTTGACTTCAACGACATCGATGACAGTCCACGCCCAGGACAACGAGCAAGTGGTCTGTCGTCCAGCGTTGACCAAGATAAACTCATGAATCCTTGAGTATGAACACTGGCCCATGAGAAGCCATTGAATCGGTTCAATCCACCACTCCCGTCTATCCCATCTCACTCATTCCTTTCCACCATCTCTATCCATGACGACGCTAGGAAACATTTTTGAAAACAAAACATGCCGAAGAAATGAAACCCAAGGAACCCGCCCAGTCTTGCTAAACAAAAGAAAAACAAAAAGTACTATAGGAAACCGAGGACATATGCTAGATGCAGACGTTTTTATGATGTCATGAAGAATGACCATTATCTTCGTTCATCATATCGCGTTATGTCTTGGCTCTCGTCTTTCGCCCAACAGGCCCTTGGCCTTGAAGCTTGAAGGAGAGCTTTTGGGTGCCCGCAGGCAAAGGGATTCAAACAAACATGCTATACCAAACCCGGATCGCAAGAAAAAGACAAGAGAACGTCTGAAAGAGAGGAAGAAACAAAAAGAGGGACCAGCCCAATCAGGTCGAGGCCGAAGTCGAAGCTGACGCCAACCAACGACCTCTACCCCGAAGGCATGCAGCCATGAGGACGGGGGTTGCGAGGGTCGGACACACGTGATTGCTTACTGCTGTTAGCATGGATGACATATGTCGACATGGGAGAAAGCTGACGAACCAGACTATTCAGACTTCGAACCGACCGTGGTCGAAGGCGGCTCGGCCTGTGCAGCATCACCCTGATCAGCTGGCGGTTGAGATGCGGCCATGATTGCCTCGAGATCATCAAGGTCTGCGCCAGCCTGATCGTTACCACCAGAACTGGAACCTTGATCTTCGCCGCGAGAATAAATCCTAGCAAAGAGGTTGTCGTGAGAGTACTCAGCTACTCTAGCCTCCCACGCGTCATGTGGTTCTGCGGGCCGAACATCTCCTGCGATACTACGAGTGCCATGCTTGTTAGCCACCTGCAAGATCATGGTCCCGATGACCGACCGACCGACCGACCGACCGCTGGCTGAACGAGGCGACTTACCTTCCGGCTGAGCCCTGTTGAGCTTCGACAGACGACATATTGTTTGTATGATGATTGTTCAAGGGCTTGTATATGGGTCGTAGACCACGAGTACTATGGTGAAGGAGGTGGTAGGCGGCGGAGTAGCCAGCTTGTCGGCGGCGGCGGAGTAGCAAGTGGTTGAGGGATAGGAAGAGGAGGCGGAGAAGAAGGAGGAGATGCTGGGCGGCGTGGTGACAGCAGAGGCGGCGGCTGAGGAGCGACTGGTGATGGTGAACGATGTCGTGGACAGGTCGGAGAGGACCGAGGCGGCGGGAGAAGCAGAAGCAGAAGAGGAGGATGAAGAAGGGGAGAAGGGCGAGGGCGTCCTTGGTACGACGGTAGAGGCGGAACCGGACGCAATGACGACGCACTCTCCGTGAAGAAACGAAGCGAACGATCGAGATGAACGGCCGACACGAACGAGGATGATAAGCTGGGCGCGAAGATGGAATCACAATGTATTGAGAGTCCGAGGAGAAGGAGTATAGTATATGGGATGGAAGGTAACGTCTTGACGTTGTCGAGGTCTATATTCGTGCTCTGGTGTTTGCGGTGATGCAATACGGCCGTTGGTAAAGGTATCGGTGCTGGGCTCAGAGTCTCAACAAGTTGAATCGAAGAGAAGAACAAGTAGGTAAATAGTGGATGTAGAGAAGAGTGAAGAATGATGGTAGGTCGCGATAGTAAAGAAGTGAGCGGGGTCTATATACTCTGTCGCGCAAGCCCGTGCATGGAAAGTGAAGATATAATAGTAGATAGCACAAGC
The DNA here is from genome assembly GCA_003946995.1 of Fusarium oligoseptatum. Lineage (NCBI taxonomy): Eukaryota > Fungi > Ascomycota > Sordariomycetes > Hypocreales > Nectriaceae > Fusarium > Fusarium oligoseptatum. The sequence continues at coordinate 142,469 of NKCK01000115.1, forward strand.
GGGACAAGAAATGGAAGCAAAGGAGACTTGTAGCGGACTCGATGATTGGCGGCTGCGCACGACCAGGATATGGGCTGGGGGTGCAGGTGGTGCAGCGGGTAGGTAGGGGAAGGGTGGATGCCCGTGATGGAGGAAGCAGGCACGGTTTCCGGCTTCAGTCCCACCTCAGCGAGCTGGAGGGCTTCAGGTTCTGTCAGGGCGTGGCGGCCGTGGAACTGGCAGATGGGACCCCGACTTCCCTTCCTTCTCGGCACCTCCAGTCCATACCCTCGTGGGAACTTGATCCAGTAGGGCTCCAGGCTATTTGGAAGGGTTGGACAGGTTTGGTGCTGATGGATTCATCAGTGTGAGAATTTGATATCCTGCCTGGTGCCAGATCTAGCTCGCGGGTCGCTCTGCCCAGGGTTCAGGCGACTTCGTTTCCCGGGCAGATGCAAGGCTATGGTAGACCCTGCGCACTCGTCCCGACTCCTAGGTAGCTATTATTCGGGGAATACGGAGTAAAGATGCGCCAAACTGATAATATCTACTTGTGATCTCGGCATTGGACTTGATCTCGTCATCAATTCATTGCTGGCGATGCAGCTTGACTCGTTCAAGGTTCCGACTGTTACGGCAGGTGTGCGCATTGCCGTCCTTCTCACACAAAGGCCCAGTGGTTTGGATCAATCCATTCCCCTTGCACTTTTGGTACCATACTGCCCCATCCCAACCGGGCTATCTTCATTTGGAGAATCCCGCCCGCCCTTTTCCCTCCAGGCATTGCCCACAACACACCTGACGGTCATCCCACCTCCAAGTCCGACTGCCCAGCAGCCTCGGCGGGCTGCCACCCACCCCGCCCCTTTCCGTGGCTCTGCACGCCCTGGCCCTGGCGGGGATGATGGTGGAGGGAATGGATGTCCTTCTGCCGCACACCACCCACACAAGCTACGTCGATGAGAGCTGCCCATACCCTCCTTCAATCTTTCTTCGCGCCCTTGACCGTGGCGCCGGGGCCAGGGGGGTGCGGTGTGAGGTCTCAACGCCGATCCTCTCTCAATCCTCAAAGCCGTTCTCTTGAGCCCTCACTGTTCGGTTTTCGCTGGCTTACTCGACTGCCTCATGGGGATCCTGTTCTGTGAGCTCGGCCTCCTCTGGCTACTCCCATGTCCTCGTGAGGAAAACAAAAACGAAAAAAAACCCGAGGCTAATTCTATCGAGTCCGCCTAGAATCGGTTTGCCCAGCCTTGCACCCAGGCCGCTGCTCTTGATCTCTCACGAATCAACACCAGCGGAAGGCGACTCGGCCCGAGCTGGCTTCTTCACCTCTCCCAAGCTGACGGGCCCCCAGTAGGAGGTCTGGCTGTTCAAAAAGAAGGAGAAAAGCAGCCACTGCTCCTTCCCCCCTCCTCCCTGTATGCTGGCTGCCTTTTTTGCGAACCTGTGTAAGTCGTCCGCACAAGGTTCGGCAACGCCCTGACAAGAACGGTTAGCGCGCACAGCCACAGCCACTCTTAGCGCGCCCAACTTCCTTCAAGTTTTGTTTGACTGCTTCATTTCACTCCAGCTTCGAGTCGACCCCTCAAGAACCAGACGGCACACTCAAGACAGAGATGCAGGAGTACCTTGTCAGTGGATTCATAGGCTTCAGAAAACAAGCCCCGATCTATGGAGTGATACGTTGCGTATCACCCGCATCTGTGGCTGGTGTCTTTGTCACCCACCCATCCATCCAGCTTTCCATCCCTGCTATGGAACCCAGAACACCCCTGCCCCATTCAGCTGGACGAAAGCCATTTGAGATACGTACTCGAACTACCGGGAAGATGTCTGTGGAAGTGTCTGAGGGAGGGGCGTGCCTGCCCAAGTGACCCAAGGGCACGGAGTAGGCTTCGAGGTCTCGCGAAAGCTCTTTGGACTAGAAGGCCTGCGCATCATGCTTGAGGTCGTGATGCAGAGGTGCACTCTAAGATACTTTATTTTTACTTAGATAAATACTAAGATATACTTAGCTTAAATTAATAGCTATTTATATTATAGATATAAATATAAGCTATTTAAATTATATATAAGGGGGAAAGAAATATTATTATATATATTAAATTAGATTAAGGCATTAAAGCTTATTTTTTTTATTATATAAGGTAATTATAATAATATTTTTATTATTATCTTTAAAAAGTATTAAAAAAAATTATTAATAAAGAATTTAATAAAGAAAAATAATAAGTTAATATAAAGCTATTTATAGATATAATATTAAATAAAAATAAATAAAATTT